>CAXAKS010000389.1:42500-250147 GCA_963969495.1 Ceratothoa steindachneri
GGCTCCACATGTTGGTACATACTGTGGGGAAAGGAGCACGCCAACTAGGGGTCAGTAAGGATGGATGGGTAAGGACCCTTGGAGCACCCAAGTTTGAGAGATGATCTCCTATGCGAAGGTTCAGGGGGCGGGGTAAAGATGGCAACTTACCATATGCTGCCGTGGATTCGGCAGCATACAGGCATCTGTAGACCTCTGATACAGGGGCTTGCTGTACTCGGCAGAGATATCGCATGCAGATTTGAAGTCTATGTAGGGCAAAGGGAGTACCCCACTCTCGCAGTAAAAGCTGTTGACAGGGGAAGTACGGAAGGCTCCACTAGAAAGGAGAACTCCGAGGTTTCGAATGGGGTTCACCATTTTAAGGGCTGAAGGGGAAGCCGATGAGTAAATTTGACAGCCATAATCCAATTTGGATTGGACGAGGGCTGTGTATAATGTCCACAATATTTGTCGGTCGCTGCCCCACGAAGTGTGTGAGACGACTTTCAAAATGTCTAGAGCCCGCAGACAGCCTGTTTAAAGTCGGTGTAGGTGTGGTAACCAGGATAACTTTGGATCGAGAGTTACGCCAAGGAACCGAAACTCGGAGACGAACTCTATTTCTTCGCCTTGTAGGAAGATATATGGCGGAACAAGAACCCCTCTGCCTCGGTGAAAATACATTGCATTGGTTTTGGTCGTGGAAAAGCGGAATCCCTTAAGTTGTGCTTTTTTGGATACAGCATCGACCGCCAGTTGTAGCCGACGCGCTGCTGATGAAAGGCGAGGTGAGGAACAGTATAGTGCTAAATCATCGACAAACGGAGTTGCCGATACACCTTCTGGGAGAGACGAAATAATATCATTGATGGCAATTATAAAACATAAGACACTTAAAACACTGCCCTGAGGGACTCCCTCCTCTTGGGGTTGCAGGTCAGAGTATACGTCTCCAACACGTACCTTGAAGGATCGAGATGCTAAAAAACTTTGAATAAGTGACGGTAAAAGGCCCCTCATCCCCCAGATGTATAGCTGCTTCAAGATGCCGTATCTTCATGTTGTGTCGTAGGCTTTCTCAATATCGAAAAATATAGCCAGGACTCGGTGCTTTAATGAGAAAGGTTTCCGGACTGATCCCTCGAAACGTACTAGTAGGTCAAGGGTACTATGACCTTTGCGGAAGCCACATTGAAATTGAGAGAGAAGGTGATTGGTTTCTAGGAACCAGTTTAGGCGCTGCAATACCATTTTTTCCAGCAACTTACTCAAACAGCTGGTGAGAGCTATAGGGCGGTAGTGATCTGCGTCGAACCGGAATCTGAAAAGGACGTCTGTTTTCTCCGATCAGGTCAGGTTTTGTACTAAGTCGATTTTTTAAAAAATCTGATCTTATAACTAAATCGATTTCATTTTTGTGACATTTCCCGTTTATTTCTGCTAATATTTCTCATCCAAAATAAGTACTTAAGATGTAAAATATATTAATTAAATTTTTAAAAAATTGATTAGTGTAAATTAAATAGTAGAGATACTCGGTGCATGTCTTGCATAGCATGTGTGGCAGCCAAGCTTTATCCTGGTCACCAAGTTCCATACCAAAATAAGCAAGTTGTATGCAACTTGTGGCTTGATTCCTGTTAGGAACAACGGTGTATTAGCCGGAGATGTACCAGAATACATCGGGCTAATTTTTGCAAGATGATCTGGTCGAATCCACTTCATTCACCTGCAAAAGAAAAGAAAAAAACAGTTAGTCAAAAATTGCCGCATGTAAACTATTCAGAATTTGTTTTATTTAAAGAAATAAGAAAGATTTTTGCATCATATAAATAAAAAATATCCGTACATCTAAAAAAAACCCGTTAAAATACCAATTGGCAATAAATCAAAAGAGTTTACCTGATTGAGCAAAATCAATGTGACTTTGGGATTCAGCAAATCAAAGTTGTCCTAAATCAGCTAAAAATCCTAGACAATAAAGTTGGCGTATTAAATGGTCCCTACCTAAAGTAATAATATATTGGACATGCTGGGCTCATCTACATGAAATGAGGCACCTACAGTAACTGTGACACGCTGTGCTAACCTACAGAATTCACCGTTTATTCATCAGTGCATAAAAATAGCTAAATGCGCCTATATAAGACAAATGCCGCATTTTTCTTAAAATGTTTATTATAAATGTTAGGAAATGATAAACTTGTTAAGGAATATAATTCAGGCAAAAATTGTAACTGATAATAGCAAAGCCTTTAAAAATACTCCCCCCAAGACCAAATAATACATTAGACCATTAGAAAGAATAAATTAGGCCATTGCACAAAATGCTCGTAATGACACAAGCATCCATGCAAAAATGCAGAGATAAAATATAACAAAACAATAATCTATATTTTGCTGTTAATTTAGAGCTATAGACATGTTATACCAAGTCCCCTTCATGAGTAGTTTAGGTGAGCAGCGGATCGTGGCTCTTATCTCGTGTGCAGCAGATATCTGCATTCACACACTCATGACTTTATCGTCTTCAAACTTCTGTTTTCTGGCTTTTTAGAAGTAAAGTCGTCGATGATATGATAGATGTTTGCCAATCTCCTGATTGATACTGATGAATGCGGGTCAGCTGAGGCGATCCTGTCCCTTAGATGACCTTAAGTAGGTCTTAATGAGCTCTATCTTTAAAAAACACCTCTCTGCTAAGGTCAGACAATTCACACAGAAATCCAAGGGTTGCGATACAGTTCATTCAGCAGCTTTGTGTGGATGTAGGAGAGAAGCTCAGTGTAGTCATGCTATCCGATGGCAGGTTAGGCAAGCTGCTCCTTTCAAGAGCCAGTTCCTTTCCATCAATATCTTTTCCATTCTTGGTGCTTAATGTGCTGCAGAACTCGTCCATTGGTTGGAAAGTGCCTCACCATCCATTTAAAAATAAAAAGCAGTCCATATTATGCTCTCATTTAGCCAAGGTCTCAGACATTTCCTACAATGATTCAACGGTAGTGTCAACAGTTACAATAAACAATTAAATTTCTATCATATTCATGGTATCTCTGATAGGCTCGTCTGGGCCTTCTTAGGCAAAATGTTTCCTTGGACTTCCAAGCCTCTTCGCTTAAAGCACAGCCTCCACATTTATCTGTCACAAATGTCTTGCCAGTAGATGGATTTGATATCTCTGGTATCCTCACACCGGCAGAGATGTCTAGCTCTCCGTGTACAAAGCATTTCTGAACTGTCCCTGCAGAGACAAAGTTCCTTAAGTTAATAAACACAATTTATCCAGAGTAAATATTACTGAACTCATATTGCAATACTACCTACAATCTGGCAGCCTCTTTTTTTGCTATAATTATACATTACAATACACAAAGTCCCTTTCCTTTAAAGCATACACCCAATTTCAAAATTGTCAAGTTTTGTCGCCTTACAGCCTGTACTTAAAGCATATCAGGCTTTATGCCCACCATATACAGTTAATAAACGTCCGTAAAATTGCCACAAGTCCCCAAGAACACTATGTATATTAGGTCCTTAAGGTTGCCACATGGCCCCAAGAACACTAAGTTACGTATATCATCTTACCACCTGTTCTCGACAACACTAGGTGGCACAGCGACGCCGGCTGACTAAAAGGGAAAATACACGCTAGATAAAATAGGCTACACGTGGAGGTATAATTTACAAAACTATTGAAATATATGAGGAAAAAAAAATAATGAAATCGAGTTAGGGTGGCTTGGGAACAAAATTCTGACGTGAAATGAACAACAAGAATGTCTTACTTTTGCTCTGTGAGTGTTTCTTTTCTTTTCTCGGCCACGACTTAGATTAAAATTTGGGAATTTGCTAATTAAGGTCGATTCAATGATATTTCGTGAAATTGTATCGTTATTATGACAGATAATTTGATCAGAATTCCAATCAATATTGTAATTAAAATATGACATATGATCATAAAATGAGCTGCTTTCTTCGCCACGACGGACATTATATTTATGCATTATATTTATGGCTGATATAAACTGGTTGGTTATTTTTAAAATTATATTCACAATGCACTATCGAAACTTTTAATTTGAGACTAAATATTTATATTAATATTAATAAACTATTTAATTTTATTTTTTGTGTACATCTATGTAGCCTTATGTATAAGTATGTGTATTTACTTTCGTTTGACTCAAGTCTTTAGAACATTTGTACTCATTCAACCTAGGTTTTTCAATCCTGACCTATGAGGTTAATCTCTCGATCAGATTTTCTCCCTCCCTAATTGCTTAGGTGGTATTTTAATCCTCTTGTCAACCTTTAGTCTTTTGAATTTACCTGATTTAATGATCTTAGTTTGTATTTATCTTCACTCCTCCAAAAGTTTCCATTTCATTTTAATTCATTTTGTGGATTGTTGTTTTGCTTTTTTGCGGGCGTTCCCTCCCCTTTGTATCATTCTTTTATACATATATATATATATATATATATATATATATATATATATATATATATATATATATATATATATATATATATATATATATGTTACAATTTTCAATACTTTTGTTATTCCTTGATAAAGAACCCGAAATAAAGTTCGAAATCACTTGGAAATCTCGTATTAATTTTACCTGTAGGCTTTGTTGCATATATATATATATATATATATATATATATATATATATATATATATATATATATATATATTGTTAAAGTCCATTGTATATTTCCCCCTAATCAATTTTATTTGGCAACTTTCTATTTTTCTTACTATCTTTTTTAGTCCATCTTGTAGATGGTAGATTACTTTTCCTATGTTCATATCTCTTTTTAATAACTGAATTTGATTAAAAAATAAACATAAATTGTTGAGCTTTCGATCTAGATATTCAATCATCTTCGGAGCGTCTTTAGGTATTCTTTCCTCCTTTACCGATGAAGTATGGTGGAGTCAGGTTGAATGAAAAGAAAGCGGTTTTTAGGGGATATTTTTTCCTCCTCGCTTGAACGTAAAGTCAAGGAAAACGAGCTAATCCGGTGAGTGGAATTTTTAAAACAACTTTGATGTTCAATTCTAGCTCGTAGCCTGGGAGTTGAGGGCAGGCCTTTCTTTGTTTATTTAGATGGCTTCTAAGATGTTCAGCCTAGCTTTATTTCCCTCCCTCCTTTCTTTTAATTGTGGTGTTTTCAGCCAGAATTTATCTAGCTAGGTTGATGTTATGTGTGCTCTCCCTATGATTTTTGGGCCCTCCCCTTGAATCAAACATTAAAGTTGTTTTAAAAATTCCACTAACCGGATTGGATCGTTTCTCTTGACTTTACTTTCAAGCGAGGAGGAATAAATATCCTCTAGAACCTGTTTTGGACCTGAATTCGAACTCAAGGCGGGCGTTCTCCAGGAAAGTTGCCCTAGCCCACTGCTTTACTTGGTATAGGTTGTTAGGTGGTTATTATGCCAATACACTAGACAGCTCTGGTCACAATGAACCCAAAAACCTATATTTTTGTTATACAGGGGAATGAAGTTAATCGCTAACGAAAAGTCCGAATTTGCAGACGAAATTTCCTTAGGCCTAAGTCTGCAACGTCGTGGGAATACGTGTATTAAAACAAAGAGATACGAAAAATATATATTATGGAATGAACAGTTATGATTAAAAAGTGAAATTATAGTTTATGATTGGATTGAATTTTATGCAGTTGAATTAACTTTGCACGAGTTAATGAGAATTAGAGTACACATCTGATGATTGACAAATAGTAATTAGATTATAGTTGAATGTTAAATGAGTAAATATTATAAATGTATGATAAATATTTATATGGATTGATAAATAGATTATATGAGCAAATAGATTGTATAGTTAAATGGATTGGGTAAATATTAATATAGATTGATATGTATAAATAGATTGTATGTATCAAATTGGATACATAAATGGATTAAATAGATTGAATAAATAGATTATATAAATAGGTAATATAAATAATTATATAAATAGATTACATGGGAGTTGGGAGGGTCTGTAAATGAGAGAAAGAATCACATATTTAAAACGAGATTCTTATGGGACATATTTAGCTAAATATTACAATTTCAATATTACAGACCTGATTCCGATGAGCTGAACAAAGTGAATGAATGATCGGGCGTACCAATCACACGATTTAAGTTATGGTTACCAACCCTTGTTGAAATAATATATATATATATATATATATATATATATATATATATATATATATATATATATATATATATAATATATATATATAAATATATATATATATAAATATATATATATATATATATATATATATATATATATATATATATATATATATATATATATATATATATATATACATTTAAAATTTAATATTTCCGCTTGTAGGGTTGTAGACCGCTACACAGGCATCATGGATACCTGTCCAGAATGCACCGCTACACTCCACACAATAAAACAAATAATGAAAGACCGTATGCAATCACACATACCAACAACGCAATATAAAATACTTGAAGGGTTTTGGGGACAGCCTAGTAAAGGCCGTATCTTTCATTAGGTTGTTGGAGCTACTCTGCCTAAACCGATGTAAAAACTGCTTTCCATATGGGGCATCAGATTTTGGCAGGGGTTTCAGCCTCCTGGTTAGGTAACATCCCTCACCACAATGATACAAATAAGTGTTTGAAAACCCAGAAATGAAATCCCTGGTAATCATTTCTCAGATTCTCTCTTCTTCCTGGAAAGAAGACATTGAGAGCAACATAGGACCCATTCACAAATACTAGTGTCAAACTTGTTCCAAATATAACTTGAGCTAAGGTTTCAGTTCAGTCCACTCTTGTAAGAGCTGGCCCTAGTTCACATGCAAAACACTTGTCTTGTTGGTGCATAAAATGAGTTATTTTTTTATTTTTTTTTTTTTAAGAGCTCATCTGACGACTGCCTACTTGGGCATAAGTTGCTATACACCACACGGCCTAATACTAGGCTATATTGGAAAACAAATAATATATAACTAACAAATAACAACTATAAAAAATAATGAGAAAAAGCAAGAGGACAAGAAGGAAGCATGCTCTGGCGTCGGGGGTAGGCCCGCCTCCCCTCGGCGCAGGAACATGCGACCTACAAAAAGAAGCCGAACAAAACTCAAATAAAGGGGAGAAGGCCAGCCTCCTCTAAAAAGTCATAGAGACCATGAGTCAATGTGAACGAATCCGTCCCAAGTACAAGGGATAAGCGGTAGCGATCCCGCTCATCCCGGTACCGGGACAGGTAACGTACGAGAAGATCACCCAGACTAGGACATTCGACAAGAATATGCCAAACAATCTGGGGGATGACACAGTCGTCACAATAAGACGCAGACGAGCGCTCCATCAAATGGCGATGCGTCACACGAGTGTGCCCGATTCGGAGACTACAGAAAGTGACCTGAAGCCGTCCGGGCATTGGAGGATAGGTCCATGAGAACAGTCGTGGCGCAATGGCACGCAAATTTAAGTTCCCCTGGACCATCTCCCATCTTCTTTGCCAAGCAGTCCGAAGAGCTGCCCGTATTCCTGCCATGTAGTCAGTGTGTGGAAGAGCGAAACGCTGGTCCGGTCGCCAAGTCCTCGCGGACTCTTTGGTGCCCTCATCGGCGCGGTCATTCCCCGCAATTTCTTCATGTCCAGGAACCCAGCAGAAAATAATCTCGACATCCACCTGGCTCACTAAAACCGTGGCATCACGGATATCGCAAACCAGAGGGTGCAGAGATTACAATGCCCCGAGAAGACTCAGGGCGCTTTGTGAGTCGCTATAAATCACGATCCGGTCTCCAAAACGGGTACGTCGCGTAATCTCCAGTACCGGGTAGAGTATTGCCACAACTCAGACGTGAAGACAAACAGCGCCCGGTAGAGCCCCGCTGATTTCAAACAGAGGGGATACGGCGTGGAAACTGATCCCGTCTTCGGACTTGGAGCCATCCATATACACTGGCACGGTTCCAGCGTGGCACGAGATGTGCTCCAAAAAGAACGAATGCAATACTCCAGGCACTGTACAAGCTTTAGGAGCAGATGCGTGGTGACAAATAGCCAACGGTGGTACTCTCTAGGGTGGCGTTCTGGACAGAACCAGGGGCCCACCGACCCGAGAGATATATCTAGCTCTCAAAGGATTTCCCTAGCCCTAAACCCAAAGGGTTTAAGGTGTGACTTGCGTCTCTTGGCGTCATAGGTACCGTCGAGATCAGCTGCAGATGCTCTGATGGCCGTCTGGACAAAGGGAGACGCTGCGTTCGTGCATACAGGCGAGTAATGCACTGTGCACGGCGCATAGATAGTGGCATCTCTCCAACATCGAGAAGGAGGCTCTCAATAGGGAAAGTGCAGAAGGCACCGGTAGCCAAGCGAAGGCCGGTGTGTTAGATCGAATCCACCTTCCGCAATAGACGTTCGGGTGCGGATGCATAAAACTCGCATCCGTAGTCGAGCTTCGAACGAACAAAGAATCGATAAAAAAGTAAGGCAGTAGCCCTATCAGCGCCCCAAGCGCTGAACGTCACGGAACGAAGAATATCCATGGCGCGGGTACAAGAGATCCTAAGGCTGCGAATATGAGCCTCCCAGGTGAGGCGTCGGTCAAATATAAGACCAAGGAAACGGTGCGATTCAACCACTTCTAGGCACACGCACCCCATTAAAAAACAAATCTGGGTCGGGGTGGAACGGTGGATGGCGGCAGAAGTGCACCACCTTGTGCCTGGCCAAAGAAAACCAAAACTTGTGCGCTTCGGCATAGTGAGAGACGGGGTTCAATGCCTGTTGGAGTCGACGCTCCAGAGTTGGCATCTGGGCCTCGCGAAAAGAGATCGAAATGTCGTCCACGTAGAGCGTAGCGAAAACATCTTCTGGCAGCACCGAAGTAATGCCGTTGATGCTCAGGGCAAAGAGTATGACACTGAGGACACTTCCTTGCGGAACACCCTCCTCCTGCTCCATTGGGCCGGAGAAGGTAATGAAATCGGAATAACAGAAAACTTCCTTAGACGTCCTTTGTGCTCGGCCATGCACAGAACAAAGGGGCGAGCCAGGGATGGAAATCTATCATGTGGTCACTGTTCGCAAATTGAACGTGCACTCATATACTGGCGACTATAGTAATTTCTCAAATCTAAAAAGATATTTGAGGTTAGACTTGAGACTATGAAAACAGCAAAAGAGTGCTGCCTCTTTGAAAAAGCATCTCTTATATAAGACTCCATTCTAACAAGCAGGTCGATGGTACTTTGTTTTTTCTGAACCTTGATTGAGAGGGAGATATAAGATGGTTTGTCTCCAAAAACCAGACCAGTCTTGTATTCACCATCCTCTCAAACAATTTACATGGACAACTAGTAAGGGCAATGGGGCGGTAATGGGTGGGTTCCATCGCATCCTTTCCTGGTTTTCGGAAAGGTAAAACCACAGCCTCCTTTCACATAGAAGAAGAGCAGCCCCTAATCCAGATGAAGCTATAGATGTCCAGTAAATGTGAGAGGAGGGATGGATGCTTATTCCTAATCATATCAAATGAAATGCTATCCAAGCTGGGTGCAGTGGATCCACAGTGCTCCTGTGCATTATGGAGCTCATTGATAGAAAAGAGCCGGTTATAAGGCTCATTATCCATGTTAGGCTACATAAAGTTGATAGTATGTTGCTCCTGTTCGAGCCTAAAGCGCTGGAATTGGATGGAATAGTTGTTTGGGCTTGAAATCTTACCAAACGATCCGGCCAAAACATTGGAAATATTCGACAAGTCTCCCAACAGTTCCCCGACCTGAACAATGTTGGGAGATGTAAAGCCATTGGATTTCCCCAATAGCTTTTTGACTCTCTTCCAGATTTTGTCTACAGGAGTCTGCCAACATATCGATGCGATGTAACCATTCACCAAGGTATTTCGAGCTCGTCCAAGGGTCCGTGGCCGTGCTGCCCTTGCTCGGTTACGAGCAAGTTTCTTTACCATCGCGGGGCACCGATAGTAACGTCGGCAAGCCTGTTTACATTCAGTGACAACTCTCGAGCATTCAGCAGACAACCAGGACAATTGTGGTCCACGAGCAGTTGAGTCGGAAAGTGACATGGAAGAATTAGCTGGATGATTGACGTTGGCTAGAAGATCATCAATAGCCAGTTCAATATTTTAATGAGAGAAGGACCCATCATGGGTCGAGAGGTGCGTGAACTTAGGCCAGTTTGCATTTTTTGTATTCCATCTTTTTCTAGGTGGTGGAGGAGGACTACCTGTACATGGTGTTATTACAATGGGGAAGTAAAAACTGCCTCGCAAGTCAGGATCCAATGTCCAGTCAAAATCAGCTCTACAGCCTGGTGAACAGAGATACAACTCCACACATGTAATCTGTTCTCCTGGATGTGAAATCATGTATGACTGCCATCGTTAAGAAAGGAGACATCATAAGTGCCTAGAAATCTCTCAATCATATTTCCTCAAGGGTTGTTATCATGGTCCCCCCAAAGGGTGTGTCAAACATTAAAGTCGCCAAGCAATAAAAAGGGAGGAAGGAGTTGAGAAATTAAATTAGCTAACTTTGTAGCTAAAACAGCTCTATCTCTTCCCTCGCCAGGAGGAAGATACAGCGAACAGACTGAATAATGGCGACTGGAAAACAGGCGGACAGCAACCGCCTGCAGGTCTGTCTTAAAAGAGAGCTAGTTGTGGGGAACCCTGTTGTTAACAAAGAGAGCAGAACCATGAATTGGTTCTCTGGGGTTCTTATAATATCTCACAAACCCGAAATTTCGGGTACTCTGCGAGTACCCAATCAAGTCTCCTGTAAAGCAATACAATCGGGATTTTGGATTTGAACTACCAGCGGAAGTAGTTCGTGTCATACTAGCCTTTAGACTAGGAGTATGACAAAGGAGGCATCGGGAGCTTGAGTTTTGCCTTTGGTTTTTATTTAATAGGAGGTGCATCAGAGTTTGATAAGTGGCAGTAAGAGAAAACTGTTTTCACTGGAGAAGCAGAGATGGAAGCAACTTCAGGAGTTAGTTCAGGTGTCCGGGAAACAGACGATGTTGACACAGCTGGTGGTATTGGTTGGGATGGTAGAGGCAATGGTGGTGCGGAGAACATCGGTGAAAGTTGTAAATTCGATGCTGATAGAGAAGGATGTGGAGTCAGTTTTTGAGAGTCCTTCTCAGATGAGGGGGTAGCCTCCACAACAGCTATCTCCTGGGAAGGAGCAAAGGTTGGTTCCTTCTCATTCAGGGATCGAAGGAATTCCAAAGCAGTATCAACAAGGGGGGCTGGAGTGATAACTTGCTTTGGAGCTGAAGAAGAGCTTGGTCCTTTAGGGGCAGGGTGAATGTACAGAGGTGGAATAGATACCACCTGTGGACCAACATGATCAACATACACATGTTCTGGAGCGGTAACAAGGTGCTTAACCACCCTTGGCGAACCAGGAGAGGAGGCAAGGTTCCTCTTCTTGTTGGTAACATCAGAAGCACTGTTAGGTGCTGACCAAGAGTGTTCATCACTAGGAGATGTACGTTTTGGACGGGGAAGACTTTTTACCTAGTCAGGCACAGGAAAATCAGTAGGAGGTCTCTGGCTTCTTTATTTCTTTGGCCCGGTAGAACGCAGAACATCAAAAAAGCTCACACCAGGTTGGACATACATCTCCTTTACTCTTCTTCTGGCCTCTTTAAAATTGACCCCGTTCTTGTTTCTAATGGCAATGACTTCTCTCTCATAGAGAAAGAAAGTGCATTGCTGTAATGTTGCAGGGTGTTCTCCACCACAGTTAGGGCAGCACGGCTGTTGAGAACAGGGCGTCCCGTGATAATCCGATCCACAATTCACACACAATCATGCCTGTTTACAAAACTTGCTTACATGGCCAAAGCGTTCGCAATGGAAGCAGCGTCGTGGGTTTTTAACGTAAAGCTTGACTGGGATGTTAAGATAGCCAGCCTTAACGTACTTGGGCGGTTCCACTCTATTGAAGGTCAGGATTATGGTGGCGGTAGGTAATATAGCGCCATTCACAAACCTGGAAATGCGGTGTGCACTTACAACCTTCAGATTGGTAAGTTTTGATACCAGCCTGTGAACATCGTAATCTATTAACTCTCCCGATCGGATACCACCTTTATTGGTGTTAAATATCGGGTGCGAAGCAGAGGACATGTCTACAAAAGCTAAAGACTGTAGAGTCTTTTTCCGCTGATGCTGCTCGCTTGATTTCTCCTTGACTATCAATGCGCCATCATTACGTTCCACATTTGAGCAGGTTCGCCCCATTTCTCAACGATATCAACCTTACTAAGAGGACTATCGTTCGCTTCTTAAGACTAAAAATCATTCGTAATCCAACTAAGGGTTGACTTCCGACCCCAAAGGATAAAAGCGTCTACCGTCAGGTTCAAAGGCACGATGACCAGAGATCGCAGGTCTCTAGGAGTTATGTTTGTTAAATTTACCCATATAATTATATATTTTATTTTGGGCTGCCCCTGGAGCCGAGGGCATGCACCAAATCGTCATCGTGAGTCCAAAGACTGCCCAAACAGCCCAGACGGGGTAACCCGCCCCCCGACTCCCGCTGTGGTGCTAAGACCTCCCAGAAACAAAGTGACGAACCAGGCAACCAAACTTCCTCTAAGTCACGGTGCTGCAGACTATGCATCCAGTGGGCCTATCCGTCGACCCGTACAGAGACAAAAGTAAGAAAAGAAGGAGAAGAGGCTAAGGTGTGGCTGGACGGGGTGCTGGGTCCTGTCAGCACAGTAGTGATTCGCCAGGAATCCGGGAGGAGACCCTCCACCCAGGTCCTATTGAACAAATCTAACAGAAAGGCCATGCTTCGCTCACCTAGGTGTCGAAGCATGGCGTACGGGATATCGTCCGGACCATGGGCGGTGTCCGCGTACGAAGAAATAGCGGAACGCAACACACATAGAGTAAACCTGTCGTTGAAGGGTTCTCCGCCTCTGGTGGTAAAGTCCAGTCAGCAGCCTTCCGCGACATCATGACGTGCATTGAATGCTGGCAGAGCAGCATCCCCGCTAGAGAATTTGGAGAAAGTGGTCGTGAAGGATTCCGCCACAAACGTGAGGTCCGAGATTGCGGTCCCATTCTCCTGGAAAACGGGGGGGGGGGGCTGCGAGAAATTGCCCCGAATCCTTTTGACTCGCTTCTACACCTCTGCTAGAGTGGTCTTCCCGTTAAGTAAAGACACGTATGCCCGCCAAGAGCGGCGGGCGTGATTTTGAAATATACCGGAACCTAGCCCTAGCCCGACGAAATTCAGTGACAGTGAAATCGTTCGGGCGGCGCTTATAGCGCATGTAGGCATAACGCTTCTGTTTGAGGGCCGTCTCACACTCGGCCGACCACCAGGGGAGTCGTAGGCGTGCAAAACGGCCAGACGTCCTAAGAATAGTAGTCAGGCCCGCGACAATTAGGTTGCCGGAGAACTCAACGGCCTCATCTACCGACCTAAACTCCTCGACTGAGATAGAGAATTCAGTCATTTCCTGAAATGCAGGCCACCGGGCCCGCGCTAAGCACCACCGAAATGGGCTCTCAGGCGTCAGCCGCCCTGAAAATGATATTTGAATGGGAAAGTGATCACTACCATGAAGGTCATCGACCACCCCCCTATCAAAATCAAGCTGTGCATACGGAGAGCACAAAGATAGATCAAGTTCTCAAGTTATTCGATCAGATCGGCAAGGACTTGTCCCTGGTGATTTATTGAGTAGTCTCCCCAGAGATGATGTCTACCTTTTAGATCTCCAAGCAAGAGAAAGGGCCTCGGCAACCATGCCACGACGCGGCGGAAGTTTTTCGCGTCGAAGTCAGCGGACGGTGGAATATACTCAGAAATAATAGTATACCTCCTATACAGGTTACAGCAATGCCCTCTGGGCATTCCTATAATAAAAACCTCCTGGGAAACTTAAATATATAATATCATCATTTATTATGTATAAAATTCATATCATGCAATTCTTTTACTTAACTTTGTCAATTAATTTATTCATTTATTATACTTGTCAATTCAATTAATTTATCCATAACTTTTTACAATTTAATTATTTTATGTAACCTTCAATAATTCAAATATCATGCGACGAAAAACTGAATTCGTTTAATGTACTATTGATTCAAACATCATCTCTTAAAATTTCACACCCATACAAACACACGCTTTCAACTAAACCAAATTGAACACTATTCTTTCCCATTCGACTCTCGCCATTGTCCGCATAAAGGTCCGTAATCATTCGTTCTACAATTAGTCATTTACCTCCAAACAAATGATACTTAGATTAATTCCACATCCTCTCACAATTCTCTGCCATCGGCTATCCGAGAGTAGGTCCTAATTATATTTACTTTTTGTATTGTAGCCCCCAATTCAGTCCATCGTAGTCATCTTTTATTTCATATTTATTTCACTTACTTCATTTCACTTCACATCTTGTTTCTTTAAATCATATTTTACCATATCTTACATTGTATACCTAATCCAATTTATCATATTGTGCATTCGTTGATTCTGTTAATATATTTATATTTGTTTAATTGTTTTTCTTAAAACCTAGTTCAGAATTTACGTCTAAACTCAAAATTTATTTCACTTCAGTCATAGGCCTAAAAACTAGCAAACGACTAACTTTCATCAAACAAATTTATGGTAATGGTTTTCGAAACGCTATTTAGGCTAATTTATTAACCAAAAATAAATCCTATTAATAACCATATATTATAAAGTGGTGCCCAAAGTTTAATAATTGCCCGTAAATTAATAAATAAGTTTAAACGTTAAAATAATTCTTGAACTCCACGCGTCAATTTTCTCAAAGCCTTGTTTGAGCATTTTCGATTCATTTGTTCATTTTTTTTTTATATCGCGTGTTATCTTTAACAGCCTTCTTCCAATTATCATAATTCATGTCATTTTAATTTAATACTATCCCCTTTATTCAACGAGTGGACAATTTCCTTTATTTCACAATTATTTTTCATTTCTTCACATTCCTGTGCTCGTGAATAATTTCCACACACACGTGCACACAGCCACAGCTACTTCACTCACGTGAACACATCCATTCAACTAGCAGGGGGTTTCGAGGCTGCATGCGCAATATATAGCCTTTAGGGCTACTTAGCCTCTGCACCCGTATTGTTGGCGCATTACCTGCTCGTGGTGCCCCTACTTATACAGAAATTGCGTCCAACGACCGAGTACCAGGCGGTATAACCTGGCTGGGAAGGTGGAGCTCATAGTCTTGGTTGACATTCCACCTAGGAGAGGGACAACTCTGACTTCGAACCCAGGCAGATGTCGCTCGTTAGCCATAGGAGGCAATTCATCTAGGTCCCAACCAATAACTGGGAACCACGGCACTGAACATTCCTACGACCCGATGTTAGGCGTGGTGACCCTAACCGCTCAGAAGTCTGTCACCAAGCTTGATCCGCTACTATGATCAACCTACCATGCTATGTGTGGGTTTGGTCCGGGGTTCCCAAGGTGTAGCGGTGAAGGCGTATAGCGCCTCGCCTAGTGGTACCGGCCGGGGCCATGTAATAGGCGCCCAGTAGTGCCGGTCCCTTGTTGGGGTCAGTGTTGGCCGCCACGGGCAGGGGTGTTGAATTTTACCTATTAGCCATGGATAATATTCTTAAATCACCAACTCTACAAAATCAACAAACAAATACCCAACAAAAAACAACAGCAAAAAGCAAAAAATAAACGACCTCAGAATAATATTGTCTAGATATATAACGCTCAAAATCACAAGAAATGAACCATTTTTGTGCACTCGAACTGAGAGAACAATTAAAAGTCGTTACAGAAGAGTCACAACCAGAATTCTCAATCAATCCTGACCGAACAAAGGCTACAGTTAAAGCCAAGTCCAAAAAAATATAAAAAAACTACTGGCCCTCACTGCCTTAGGTGATAATGAAATATAACCAACGGACAAAAATAATCACAACCTGAGAGTAGGCACGGTTCTACTCAACAGATTTATGCCTTGACCCAAAAGTACGGAGGCCTTCATATGCCAAGGGATACAAAGGCTGTTTGAAGATGACGGCCATCAAATATCCCATCAAATAGACTGTGTCCATCTTCGAGATAAAATCATCCACACGCTCAACTCCGCTGAAAATCACTAAAATAACATTCAAACAGCAAACCATCCTAGACACAATTAGATTCGCAGGAACGACAATCCAAATATAGGAAGAACTGCCCAGTCCAATTCAATGTCAATCGTGCCTGATGTTTGGTCATCCGGCCAAATATTGTGAAACTTATCGACAATTATGCTTCAAATGCAGCGAAAAAGGACATAACAGCGAACAATGCAAAACTAAAGAAAAATGCATTAACTGTGGAGATAACCACCACGCATTCAAGCGAACATGTCCGCACTTCAACTTCTATCAGGAGGTACGGATTAGAACTGTCCGTTTTGGCATCCGAAGACACCAAGCCTTAAAAGACATGGCCGAGGAAGGAAGAACTTTGAGTACTCCAAGTTATGCTACCGTTGCTTCCACCACCAAAGCTTCAACCACCCAATTAACTTCCAAACCAATATTGGACCTAACAGCCCTCAACAAAACCACAATATCCAAGGAAAAAGGCCAAGGACCACTAGAAAGCCCAAAGTTAAAACCCCACCACATACAAACTGAACCACCAACCACTAAGCCCCCCAAAACAGACCTACCTAAAGCGCAATCACAAAAAAGAAGCCACCAAGAATCACTTAAATCTGACGCCACCTCCTCCTCACCAACTAAAAGCCCAGAAGTTAAATCAACCCGAAGAAACAGCTCATCGAGTATAGAAACTATATGCTACGATAGCGAACTACCCTCACCCTGCCACAACCAACTCATAAACCCACAACCCTTGACACTAGACTCTCACTGCCCGGCATCTTAAGCCAAGAAAACAGTACCGTCTGGCTCAAGCACACCAACACAAAATATAAGTACAAAGCCCCCCAAAGACTCTCTCCTTTCTCAAATATCACCACATAGATTACCAACCTCTCCACCAAGGTCCACATATTCAACTACAGAAGAATTGGCAATAAACAAAGAACTCGATACCAATAAAAATACGTCCAGACATACAGCCCCACTATCAATACAGTATTCACAGAGAACACTCTCGCCCGCTAGCCAGAGAGAAATGCTTCTATTAAGCACCCAGTGCAACACAAAATCAAAGCTTCAGCGCACTCAGTTAAAATATAAGGAAGCTCTCAATAAGAAAACTAACAATACGGAAAAAAAACATACAAAACCCGATAACACCAGGCACGTTGAAACAAACTTCACACAAACTCTATACAAAGTCCGGTAGCTCCACCCTTTACGGAGCCTCCAAGCCTCATAAATAGATCTGCAGACCAAAGACTATGAAAAACAAACTCAAATCCTGCAATGGAATATTCGTGGCTTCCGGGCCAACTTCGAATCTTTACAAAAAATAATCACAGAAAAAGACTCAGTGTGCATTTGTCTCAACGAGACTATGCACTCAAACCCGCAGCAGCACCTAAGTAACAAATAGGATTGTCATTTCTTTACAACTAACTCGACCAAAGTCAACGCCATCTGCACGCGACGAAATATCCCACACATGCAATACCAGTTAAACACGCCCCTAAATGCCATAGCCGTTCGACTACATTGTCTAGAGCTCATCACAGTAGGTTGTATATATTTTTCCGCTAACCTGCCCTTAAACCACCAGTACCTCAAAGCCCTCTTAAACGAACTTCCAGAGCCATTTTTCATCCTTGGAACGACACGAAAACAAATACTCGAGGACGCATCATAACAGACCTAATAGAGCGCCAATACATCAACATTCTCAATACAAATACCCCAACACATCATCACCAACAAACCAACACACTGTCTAACATAGACTTAAGCCTAATCTCCCTTAATTTTCCCACAGAAACTCATTGGAGCGTTTACTCAGACTTATGTGGTTGCGATCACTACCTAATACTTATTAAGCTTCTTGCTCAAAGAACCCCACTTTCCAGGAAACGATGGAATTATTATAAAGCAAATTGGAACGCCTTCACATTGACGACAGCCAAACTCCAACCCAATGCAGAGGGTAATATGTGCTACTTCATAGCAGAACTACAGAAAGCAGCTCGGGAACACATCCCAAAGACTAACTACAACACCAGCAAGCGCACTACTCCATGGTGGAACCAACGGTGTCAAGACGATAAAAGAAAACGCGATAAAGCGCAGAGAATTTTCATAAGAACTCAAACGTTACAGAATTACATGGACTATAAAATAGTATCTTCCATTGTCCGAAGAACCTTCAAAGCTACACGAGCTTCCTGGAAACAATATGTATCTAAAATTAACAAAGATACTCCTATCGCAAAAGTTTGGCGACAAATGAAAAAGATGTCAGGACAGCGCAGCCTTATTCATCTTCCTATCTTTTGTATTAACGGAAATACCATCGACAATCAAACCCACGTCGCTAACATAATAGGGCATACCCTCAGTACCATATCCAAAGGATCTCGAAAAAGACTTTTTTTAACGCTGAAAATTCTAACAGAATCAACAAATTTAGACTTCTCAACCAATAGAATCTTTCCGTACAACAATCCTTTCTCTATGAACGAATTACTAGCATCCCTAGATCCCTAGAAGAAAGCCCTAACACAGCCCCTGGAGATGATGAAATCTCAAACTTCATCATAAGTAAAATCCACCCAAACGCCTTAGAGCTCCTGCTAGACATTTAAAACCGCATCTGGACTAATGGCTCCTTCCTGGATGATTAGCGTCAAGCGCTAGTCCTCCCCTTCTTAAAACCTAAGAAGGATCTATCAAACCCAACGAATTATAGACCGATTTCCTTGACACCATGCCTATGCAAAATATTAGAAAGAATCGTCAATGCTAGATTGAAATGGTATCTAGAAACAAACAAACTTCTGTCCTCAAAACAATATGGTTATAGAAAATATCGCTCAACACTAGATCCTTTAACCCTCCTTGACCACGACGTCGGCCGAGCATTAAGCGAAGAAAAATTTGTCCCAACGGTCTTTTTTGACATTGCCAAGGCGTATGATACGGTTTGGCGACGTCATATACTCAATAACATACACGAGCTAGGAATCAGAGGACCACTCGCACTCTTCATCAAAAACTTCCTTAACAATAGAAAATTAAAAATAGATCCACATGGAGCCCAGTCTATACAATTAAGCCAACACGAAGGAGTACCACAAGGAAGTGTGCTCAGCACAACCCTCTTCATAATTGCAATCAACAATTTGACTCTCCAAGTACCACCTACCATCAAATGGTCATTATATGTGGATGACATGGCAATTTGGCTCCCAGGCACCAGCGCAACTAAATCGCCTACAAGAAGCAATATACAAAATAGAGAATTACTCAGTACAACATGGCTTCACAATTTCAAGTGAAAAAAACAACCGCCATAACCTTTACAAGAAAAAAACAAATTCCGCATATTCCATTGCTACTTGAACGACGCCCAATCACCTTTCAAAATAACATCAAATTTCTAGGTCTCACATTGGATCAGAGGCTTACATGGAAACCCCAAATCCTAAACCTCAAAAGACGGTGCTACAAAGCCACAAGCAATCTGACAAAACTGTCGCATCATCACTGGGGGGCAGACAGAAGCACCCTCCTGTACCTTTACGAGACTCTCATCTTGTCCAAAATAAACTACGGATGTCATCTGTACGGAGCAGCATCAAAATCTATAATCCAGGAATTAGATCCTGTACAAAACCAAGCCCTCCGTCTAGCCACCGGTGCCTTCAAATTAACCCCAAAATCCTCACTTTGCGTCGAGACCAGAATACTACCTCTGCGTCACCAAAGACAAGTTGCAGAACTCAAATACCTTGCACGTATTTACAGACATCACAACAAACTTAAATGAATACTAAAAAATACGCTACCAGCAGACAACCCAAGGACCAGCAACTACATCACCTACACGGTAAAGGTTAAAAAACTCTTACCAAATTCAAACCTGCCAGAGCCAAACATCCTCATTGACAACTATTATACTATTCCCCCGTGGATTATTCAACCTTCAGTAATATGTCAAATAACCCTCCCAACCTCAAAATCAACAATGACACCCGTAGTGCTATCCAACATTTTCCAGGACCACCAAAGGTCCCATCAACCATGTCAGTCCATTTTCACAAATGGATCGAAGTCGTCAGATGGCGTGGAATGTGTAACATTTCTCCCACACTACATACGGGCAACGCGACTTCCGGATTGCACTTCCGTCCTCTCAGCAGAACTCATTGCCATCTACATAGGTCTCAATTCAGTCAAAACAGGTACCAATAAAACTACAATATTTTCAGTCTCAACATGCGCTGACAATGATAAAATCACGCAACCAAACCCATCCCCTAGCCATTGAAATTGGAAGAAAGATAACGTCGCTTTCAGGTAACGTAACTCTATGTTGGTGCCCTTTCCATGTAGGGATAAAAGGCAATGAAGACGCTGATAGAGCTGCAAAATCAGCAGTCCCAGATAACTCACTGCCCACTTAACCAACATACCACAAAGATTATTACAACCTCTTTGTCGAGGCAGTTAAAAACCAGTGGAATTCGGAATGGTATGTACACGGCCAATCACCATGTACGACAAATAAAAGATGACGTCAACAAATGGAAGAGTTCTCCCAGAAATCGTCGAAGAGATGAAGTCGTCGTAGGACGGTTACGACGACGACTCACAAAGCTTATCCACAGCTATCGCTTCGCAAATTCTCCTCCAACACCCAGCTATCTATCCCGCACATACTACTAACCTGCGCTAGATTCCACAGACACCGAAAAAAATATTTGGGTAACAGCCCAACACTAAAGAAAGTCCTCGGCGACGAACCCCAAACAAGTATGGCACTGATTGCAGACTTAAAAGAAAGTTAATTAGAAACTAAAATCTAGAAATAGAAAAGAAGCAAAACCCGATAAATTATGAAAATTCGCTTCTTGCAATTTTAAAAACCTTTTAATTCATGTACAATTTAATTATCACCACTCATTCATTTCAATTCACTTCATCCATCAGATCATCATTCACAACTCATGACTATTATTCACGATTTTAAATTATAATCACTATAAAATACCATGCCTGTTTAGACCCATACATGGGTGAAAGAGGGCATAAAACGCTTAATAAAAAAAAATGAAACCAGCACAAGTATACATAAAACAGTGACTATGATGGAACAAACACACCAAGTAAGGACATCTATAGCGGCCAACCCGATCATCATGACCAACCGTCTGCCTCGAACACACAGTCCGCGCACAGACAACCACATGCGTACCTTTCGCTTCCCGTTTATGATCCTGCAAACCCAATTGCATGGTTGGAAGTCTCTTCCCTCCTCCTTAAACCTCAGATCACCGAGGAAGACAAAGTAGCAGCAATAACCCATCGGTTGCCCATAAGTACATTTATTAAATTCAGGGAAGTGCTAATTAACGGGGAACAGTCTGGTGTTCTAGACGGCCTGAAAGAGGCTTTCCTCAATAAATACGGTAGATCCCAAATAGATAACCAGAGAGCGCTCATGAATATTCAGGAAATGAGAGATAAGAGTCCTACTTCTCTTTTATCTAATCTGAAGGACCTTATCAGGGTAAAAGGTGCTCAAATCGAACTTTTTAGCCCTCTCCTCACTGGGATTTTCATGAGAGGAGTCCCCGAGGGGATCAGGCCACTAATCCTAAGCTCGAAACCCACGAGCATTGATGAGGTTGCTGCAGCCGCAGACAAATTGTGCAAGAGTCCTTACGTGAATTGGGGCAACTGCCAAACTCACCGCCCATTTAACAATCCTTCAATTTCTCAGGTTCAAGGCACGTCGAGCCCCTCTGACGACCGAGCCCAGCGTTCAAGGGTTCCATCTTCTCTATCGAAGGACCTTGAGGCATCAATGCTGAGGATGGAAGCCGATATCCAGCGGTTAAAGCTGCAGCGGGAACCACAGAACGAGCACGAACACGGGTTTGGTGATCGAAGGCGCAGATCCTGTTCTGGTTCACGAAAGAGAAACCAACGAGGCATCCCGATGCAAGAGGTGAGAGAAAGCAAAATTTTCAACCTCATTCTTCCAACTATTCTCACCATCTTCCACATCATCGGGCCAATGTTGGTATCATCAAAGGTACGGACACAACACTGTACACAGCCTTGTAGCCAGTTATGCTTCTTCACATACTGCGCCAAGTAGTCTCCCGTAGCATAACGTTTCCTTTTCCCTCTCTAACAACTCGGTGGTGCTGGTATAACAAATATGGTGCACAAGCCGTAAAAATGTTTACAGTCTTGCACATATTTAGAACCAGTAACTCCACCTAATCTCAATTTTCTACTGCTCGCATATCAATTTTCATCTTAAAATTTCTCTAATCTTCACTTTTAATCACCAAACTCTCCAAATCATTAATCAAATCTCATTCCTCAAATTCTCGTTTTCTCACTTCACCCAAATCAACCATTTTCTTCAAATGCTCAAATTTCAATTTCTCAACCTTCAAATTCTGTCATTCCTTTCACTCCAGCCTTTCAATCACATCCTTTAAACTAACATCTCAAGGGATTATCAATAAACAGGTCAATATCTACCACCTTCATCTCACTTCACTTAAACATAACATAACATAATTTCACAGATGACAAAAGCCACAAGGGCCTATCAACGGTAATCCGTAAAACTTATTCAGGTAGGTCCTCACTTGCACTGACCCACACTCAAACCTCGCTTCATATCGCCATAAATTCATTCAGTACTCATATAGTGCTCTGGCAACACGACAATTAATTCTCTCGCACTCACATAGTGCTCTGGCAACAAGCCATTAATTCGCTCGCACTCACATAGTGCTCTGGCAACACGCCATTAATTCGCTCGCACTCACATAGTGCTATTGCAACACTCCATCAAACCACTTATATGAACATGTTCATCTAGAACCACTATCATCTCATTCTCATCCTACTATACCCCTTTATGGTACAGTATTTCCCAAAACAACCTCAAACCCACCTTTTTAACTACTCCTGCCTCTCCAACTCCACCTTCCGTTTTGCTGCCTCCTCCTCCTTTGTTGCAGGAACCCTCGTCAGCAGAGGTGGTCTCTCAGGAGCAAATCTCTCCCACACTGGTCACTCCGTCAGCGGCCAACGGGACTCAAGACTCCCACATCCCGCTTGACGCCATCTTGGAAGGCACCAACAAGCGGATCACCTTCGCTCCATCACCTTCCCTCATGCCAGTGCCTCGTCCAACGCTACTGGCACTGCCACAGCAAATCTCTGTTCCCGTACCCGCAACCAAACCAATGGCACCGTCACACGCTCCGGTCGCGTCGTCAGAAGGCCTCGTCGGTACTCGGACTTGTAATCTCAAAATAGAAAAGGAGGGGGTAACCTTCTTAGGGAGAGAGTGTTATAGCAATGGCCTCGGGGCATTCCCATAATAAAAACCTCCTGGGAAACTTAAATATATAATATCATCATTTATTATGTATAAAATTCATATCATGCAATTCTTTTACTTAACTTTGTCAATTAATTTATTCATTTATTATACTTGTCAATTTAATTAATTTATCCATAACTTTATACAATTCAATTATTTTATGTAACCTTCAATAATTCAAATATCATGTGACGAAAAACTGAATTCATTTAACGTACTATTGATTCAAACAACATCTCTTAAAATTTCACGCACACATAAACGCACGCTTTCAACTAAACCAAATTGAACACTATTCTTTCCCATTCGACTCTCGCCATTGCCGCATAAAGGTCCGTAATCATTCCTTCTACAATTAGTCATTTACCTCCAAACAAATCATACTTAGTTTAATTCCACATCCTCTCACAATTCTCTGCCATCGGCTATCCGAGAGTAGGTCCTAATTATATTTACTTCTCGTATTGCAGCCCCCAATTTAGTCCATCGTAGTCATCTTTTATTTCATATTTATTTCACTTACTTCATTTCACTTCACATCTTGTTTCTTTGAATCATATTTTACCATATCTTACATTGTATACCTAATCCAATTTCTCATTGTGCATTCGTTGATTCTGTAATATATTTATATTTGTTTAATTGTTTTTCTTAAAACCTAGTTCAAGATTTACGTCTAAACTCAAAATTTATTTCACTTTAGTAGTAGGCATAAAAACTAGCAGAAACTAATTTTCATCAAACAAATTTATGGTAATGGTTTTCGAAACGCTATTTAGACTAATTTATTAACCAAAAAAAATCCCATTATAACCATATACTATAAGGTGAAGCTGCAGAAACACTGCCTGAAAGGAGGTATCTAAAGTGTAAAGAAGAATCGAGACATGATGCTGGGTGTAAACTGCGCCTCCCCTAGCCCGGCCCCCCATCTCATGGTGGAGGGGTCGCAAAACTCTTATACCCCGGGATGGTGGGCAGGGGGCACGCACCTAGCACCTTCTCCTGCAGAAAAATAGCAAACTGGGAACAGGACAAGACTTGCCTCCGCATCTCCATCCAGTTGGCCCGGAGTCGGCAGCAATTCCATTGAAGGAATATGCCCTCCAGGCCTAGCTCGGAGGAGACGCGAGAGCCCTCTTCGAAGTGAAGACCCGCACGGGAATGGCCGTACGCTTCTCGGGGGCAGAACACTGGGCGCTGTTCGCCGGACAATGCACTCAAGGAGCTGTCACCTTCGAGAACTTATTGAGGGAGGTTGGGTTCACCATGAGAGTCTTTTCCCCCCTCCGCCTCGAAACCTTAGGCGGTCGTTGCGGCTTCGGAGGCGGGTAGCCCTCTTTTCGAGGATCTACCGTCTCCGAGCTACCCAGCCAACCACTTTGTTGCTGTCCTCCTTTCTGTGGGCAGCTTTAGGAACCCAGGAAGATGGCCTGGCGACTAACTTCAGGGGTGTTGCCTCCTGTGAGTCTAACGACTCGGTGGAGGTGCGTGGCTGTTTCCCCTTACGGAAAACGGTCAGCTGGGTAAAGGGGGAAGCCCTGGTTTTAGCCGGGACTGGGTGTGAACCCTTTGTGCCGCCAGCTTTATAGGGAGCGCTCGGGTTGAGTAGGACCCGTAGAAAGCTCCAAATGGGCGCGGAAACAACCGTGCTCGTTGGCATGGATGGGCCAGTAGCAGAAGGTGTCTTTCTTAGCATTGAGGCGTAAGACGTCCCAAGCAGAGCCAGGCGCGCTAGGACCAAGTCCTTAGACTCGCGGAATGAGAGATGATCCTGGGCCTGAAAGTTCAGGATTTCTTTCTCAAGGAGATATGCCCCACATTGCTTCGAAGAAGCAGGGTGCTGCTCTCCGTAATTCGACACACTTGGCCAAACACGATTTAGACTTATCGTGTGCGGCCCAGGTGCCATTTACACAGATTTCGGGTGACCCCGACTTTGCACGTCTGCATGAGCGATTCGTATGGCAGAAGCGGTGAGAGTAATAGCACCTCCGTGGCAGTGGCACGAATGCCTTCACGCGGTAGAGATTCCAACCAGCACGCACTGACTCAGGGAGCTTGTCACAGTCGAATGTGACTAAGAGTGTAAGCGGTGTGTCTCGAGGGTCCTCCCTGTTTTCTCATCACACATTCTCTCTTAACCGCCCCATGGTCGGCCAGCTTGAGGTGATCACCTCTATGGAGTAGTCCAGGAGTTCCCTCGCATAAACTACTCCTTTCATGACCTTCATGTTAGAGTGCGGCGTCACACTCACAGGCGCCTCGGAGGAATTCGAAGCATTCGCCAGAAGGCTCCCGTCCGAGGAAACGGGTCACCTTCGGCTCTCTACCAATTACCCTAGCTAAAGCTCTCCTTTAATGGATCATTTTGCCCTTAGCCAACATGCTGCTATTAGTGGAGCGAATAATGAGACAGCGTTTGAAGCCAGCGGGCCTGAAAACGCCGAATAATCTCTGAATGAGGGGCCCCGATGTAATCGAGGCTCCGCTCTGCGCGCTCGTACTTTTAGGAGAGGAATACGGGGAATGAACTCGCTTCTCCCCTCCGCCGACAGGAATCCCCAGGCCAGATGGAACTGCCTCAGCAAGGTCCTTCTCCGAGATGGAGAAGGTCCTAGCAGTCGCAGGGGCACCGGTCGGAGGAGATCCTTCCCCTTCATTGTATTGCTCTGGAAATCCAGGCCGTTTGAGGACCTTGCATAGGGGCGGACTCGGGTTAAGTGCTTGGCTCCGAGCCCCGATTCACTCTCATGTAAGGCCCTACCGTCTGAGGCAGGGTTGCCTCAAGGACCATGTCTATCTCAGGATGGGGCCTCCAGCCCCCCCCCTCCCCCGCAAGCTTCGATATTCTCACCAGCAGGTCTTTTGAGGGAAGCGACCGATGGGGCCTGGCTTCCCCCTCCCCCCAAAGGGGGTTTATCCTACCGAGGCGCTTCAATAGGGAGCGATCGACTATGAGCTGCCTGCTGGCTTTCTTGGCAGTCCCCTTGGAAAGTAAAGGGGGGACTGCCGCTGGAAAGAGGTAGGTGCCAGAATGCACCTCCAGACAAGGGGGCGAGGGGGAAGTCCCTTACACCCGTAGGCGAAGGAGAGGAGTAAGCCTCCTTTCTGGTTAGAGAAATTTTAAGGGTCTCCTGCGAGAGCACAGGGGAGGGGACCTCCATTTTTTTCTGTGGAGGTGCCCGAAGGCGGCTCTGTTGATTGTGAGGGAAAAAGGGAAAGTTTTTTTTTCAAACTTGCATCATTGGGCTGGTGACCCTAATTTTCTCAGGGGATGCACACGCTCATCACCCCTCACAGTAGCCCGTTATGCAAGGAGTGCGTACAGGCCTGGCAGAGCCAGGTACCGCCATTCCAAACTACCCCTCCCGCCTGGCGGTTCCACCTAGGACGCGGCATAAAATTGATAGTGTGTGAAGAGAGAAGGAAAAGGGATGTGAGGAAGGTATGGGTGGGGATGGAGCAGATTGTTAAAAAAAACACCTCAAACCGGAGCTCAGGGGTTAGAGAACATTGTCCCCTCGCCCAACCGACCCCTTCCGGGATAGTTGGCTGAGAAGGTCAGCATCTTACCTGAGAAAATAGAGGCCGAGCAGAGAAAGTTGTGGGAGAGGTTGTATGAAAAGCGACGAGGTAGGGGAGAAATACAGGCTGTCTGAAAGGAGAAGAGGCTAAGCTGGGGCCGGACGGGACGCTGAGTCCCGTCAGCACGGCGGCCAGGAAGGCAAATCGCCGCATCCCTTACGGGGACCGTGAGGATGAGGGTGGGACCACGCCTCCCAGAGAACGTCAGAGAAGCGACGGCCAGAGGGGGCGAGCTGCCCCGACACCCTACGAGGGGCCTTACGGAATTCCGCCTTAGGGATTCCCGAAGAACGAGGACCTCCTTCTCAAAAAGGAATACGGGACAAGAACGCGAAGCGGTGCTATGGGAACCTCTACAATTGGCGCCACATTCATGATTCCCACAAGAGGAGCCATGATACGCCAACGCACAGGCCACACAGCGACGAGTCTGCCTACAATTGCTGCTCATATGGACAAACTAGTGGTAATCAAAACAACGTCTGGAGAACTCGACATAACAGGACACGAAGATAACCAGCACGAACAAACTGGGGCAGATCCTGACGCTCAAACGTAACGATGAGCGTACTCGTAGGAACCTTAGCGGGACCAACAGACTTAGAAACCCTATAAACGTCCGTAACCCTCTGGGACGAAAGTTTATCCTTTAGTCTAGAAACATCATATTGCAATAATTCGTTGTAGCGAATCACTCCCTTAACAAAATTAGGGCAAAGGTGGGGCACAACCGAAACTGAGACCTCCGAAAGTGAGGACAAATCCAGCAAGAACCACACTGCTCTCGCGAAGATACCTCAACCTCTAAATCGCCACTACCAAGGGCCCACATACGGCGGGGTGCACCACAACGGGACTCAAATTCCTCATTCAAACCAAACACGTTCAATTTAGAAAGCAGGGACCCGGAACTGGAATTCAGTACCAGGAAACGAGGATAATCGAAATCAGGATCGATCTCTTCTGCGAAGGGATCTAACAAGCGCGGAAAAGGACTTATTGAGAGCCGTAGTACGAGAACCAGAAGTCGCAAGAGATTTTTTTTTTATTATTACCCATATAAAGTAAAGTATAAAAGGGGGTGCGAACTCGCGCAGCGCAGTCACTGTCTACCGTCGAGACAGCTACTCGGAGCGCCGGCCCAACCAGGAGGGTAAGCCTGTCGACCCCTGACCCAACCATCGTTTTAAAAATGGTCGGCCAGCTTCGGAAATTTACCGATTGGTAAAGCAAAGATCCCCAAGAGCACCACGCCCGCTCAGATACCCACCAACCAACACAGGCAGGATGAGCTAAAGGGTCGCGCCCCCTGACGGACAGCTCTAATACACCAAGATTGACAAACAAACGTAGATGGAAGGACGATGCAGGGTGAAAGAGAATTGGTACAGAAGATGAAGTAGGGGTTAGCAAAAGGAGAAAAAGGATTCCAAGCTGGGGCCGGATGGGGCGCTGAGTCCCGTCAGCACGTCGGCCAGGAGGGCAAATCATGGTCCGTGCCCCTTACAGGGTCACCGACAGTGTAATCGTTTAGGCGGCGCTTATAGCGCATGTAGGTATAACATTTCTGTTTGAGGGCTGTCTCACACTCGGCCGACCACCACGGGGGCGCTCGGGGTGCAAAATGGCCAGACGTTCTAGGAATAGTAGTTATGGCCACAATGATGAGGTTGCCAGAAAAGAACTCAACGGCATCACTTACTGACCTAAATTACTCAACTAAAATAGAGAAATCAGTCATTTCCTGAAATGCGGGCCACCGCGCTCGCGCCAAGCACCACCTGAGCTGGTTCTCAAGAGTCAACTGCCCAGAATATTATATTTGAATGGGAAGGTGATCACTACTCTGGAGGTCATCGGCTACCCCAAATCAGATGTGCATCCGGAGAGCACAAAGATAGATCGAGACTGGAAAATGAAGAAGTTCTCGGGCAGTGATGCAAAACTCATCCAAACTTAGGACCCCTATCTCCAGCTCGTCGATTAGGTCGGCAAGGACCCTACTCCTGGGACTGATAGATTAGTCTACACTTTAAATCCCCGAGCAAGGGAAAGGGCCACGGTAACCGGGCCACAACGCGGCAGAAGTCCCCAGCATCAAAGTCGGCTGGCGGTGGAATGTACACAGAAATAACAGTATGTTTTTTATACAGGTGCAGCTGCACAGCTACTGCCGGAAAGGAGGTATCTAAGGCGAAGAGAAGAACGGAGACATCATGCTGGGTGTAAATAGTGCATCCTCTTGCCTGGCCACAAACCCGTAGTGGTGGGGTCGAAAACCCTTATACCCCGGAAGGGTAGGCAGGATCCACGCGACCAGCATGGTCTCCTGCAGATAAAAAGCTAATGGAAAACAGGAGGGAAGGAGCCTCCGCAGCTCCTCCCAGTTGGCCTGTAGTCCGCGGCAATTCCATTGAAGGAATATGCCCGCCAGGCCTAGCTCGGAGGAGATGAGGGGGAATTCTTCGAAGAGAAGACCCTCACAGGAATGGCCCTATGCTTCCCGGAGGCAGAACTCAGGGCGCTGTTGTCCGGATAATGCGATGTCCTCTTCGAGGACTTATCGGAGGATGTTAGGCTGGGACTGGCTTTTAACCCTTTGTGACGCGAGCTGTACCAGGGAAGCACCCAGCGTTGGCAGAATCCGCAGAAAGGTTCCGAATGGGTGCGGAAACGACCATGCTCGTAGGCCTGGAGCAGAGGGTGTCCCTTTTTAACTGAGGCATAAGAGGTCCCAGGCAATGCCGGGGGTGCCAGGAATAATTCTTTAGCCTCGCAAAATGAGAGAAGATCCTGGGCCTGAGCAGCCAGGATTTCCTTCTCAAAGAGATACACACCAAATTGCTTCAAAGAAGCAGTGTGCGGCTCTCTGCAATTAACACACTTAGCCACACACGATTTGGACTTATAGTGTGAGGCCTTGGAGCAACTTACACAGACTTCAAGTAGACCCACTTTACACATCTACATGAAAGATTAGTATGGCCAAAGCGGTGGTAGTAGTATCACCTCGTAGGGCAGTGGCACGAATGGCTTCACAGGGTAGTGGTGCCACCCGGACTGCACCAACTCAGGGAGTTTGTCAGAGTCGAATGTGAAAAAAGTTTAGGGGTGGGTCTCGAGGCCCCTCCCTATTTTCTCACCACACACTGACCTTGACTGTTCCATGGTCGGCCAGCTCTAAGGCGATGTTATCTATTGAGTAGTCCATGAGTTCCCTCACACAAACCAACTCCTTTCATGAAGTTCATGGCAGAGTTTGGCATCGCATTCACCCTCATGGCATCAAGTGTCAGAAGGGCACCAATCATGACTGCCTCGGAAGGATTCAATACATTCTCCAGAAGGCCATTGTCCGAGAAACGAGTCACCTTCGATTCTGTACCAATCACCCTAACTAGAGATCTCCTCTGATCGCTCATGTTGCCCTTGGCCAACATGCTGCCATCAGTGGAGTGAATAACAAGGAAGCATTTGAAGCCAGCGGGCTCGAAAATGCCAGGAAAACTCTAAATGAGGGGCCCTGAGGTAATCGATGCTCCGCTCTGCCCACTTTTGATCTTTGTCAGGGACTCCCCACCTGCGGTGGACTTGCTGATTTGGTCTTGGTCACCAAAACTGTAGCGGACCCGTACGTCCTCATGGGTCCCAAGTAGGGAGAGGACCTCTTAGTCTTTTTTGTCTTACAATTTTTTTTCTTTTTATTTGAGATGAGTAGAAAATGAACCCGCTTTTCTCCTCCACCGGAAGGAGCCCCTAGGCCAGATGGACCGGCCGTGGCAAGATCCATCTCTAAAATGGAGAAGTTATTGGCTGTCACAGGGCACCACACGGAAAAAGAAGTACTTCCTCTCCTTGAGAGTCCTTGGGGAACTCAGCCGTCCAAGGAGAAGCTTGCACAGTGGCAAACTTGGATTCAGTATTTGGGACCATATAAGATCCTGCAATCTGATGCTGTGTCACCTCTGGGACCATTTTCTCTCAGGGGAAAGGGGGAGGCTCTGTGTGGCCATCACCCCTAAGGTTTCACAGATCCCATTCGAGGTACTCTCCGCCACAGTCAAGTCTATGGCTGGTGAACCAACCTTTATGAGAGAAGACAGGAAGGTAGTCATGCCAACCCCCTGCAATGCCCAGATGCATGCTTGCCGGACTGCCGGGGGCAGGGGCTGATGCATCTTACTTTTCCTTGCCACCCCTAAGATGGTTGGCACTATTGGGTCGCTCCCAAGAGGACCAGTATATTTTAGGAAGTCACTTTTGATAGAATGGGACGGGGGGGTACTGTAATTTGTTAAGAGCTGGAGACATCCATGGGCGACTTCAGAGAATACGGTGAGTGGGAAACTGCCGCACCTGTAGAGAGGAATAAAGCCTCTTCTCCAGTAGAAAATGGTTGGAGGGGTCTCCTGAGAAAGCACAGGGGAGTTTACCCCCTTTTCAGAGGTGGAGCTGCCTGACAGCAAAGGGGAAACCCTATGCTAAGAGAGGAGCCTCGATTTTCCTCATCCTACCTGACACCTAGGGAGTATGGACATGCATCAGCATGTTGGGGGACAGTGGAAGGGAAATGAGGCAGCATCACACAAATGAGAAAGAGAAAAGAGGGCATAGCACACAGAAAGTGCAAGAGAACCGAAGTTGTATCACGCAGAAAGTGCAAGAGAAATGATGTAGTGAATGTATGGATGGTGTATGTGGGAGCCATTCTCCCCACTTTTATCCTACTAAATATTTTTACTACTTTGACTTAGTCTTTCCTTATGCTCTCCTTTTCTGTCTTTCTGTGTCAATGGAGTGATTGATAGAATTTAATGTTATTATGATTTGATGATGTAGTTTGCAAATTACTAAATTATATAACTTAGTGGACTTTTTTCTGTATGCAGGGGATAGGACCATTAATAAAATTCTCTGACTAAGTTTGAACGCTAAAATAGGAACCTGCTCTTTTTTTCATTTTTTATTCGCTGTTTAACTATTATATCTTCAGTGGTGCAGGATGGAATAGACCGCTTGAGCAATCAAAGGCAAAGCTAGAGACTGCCAGTATAAACTCAGAAGAGACCTAGGGCTCGCGACGAAGGCCTGTCTGGTCTGGAAACCGGAGGATGAGCCCCTCTGGCATAGAGACTAACTTCTCCACTGCACTCTGTCACCTCTCTGCTCCTCTCCAGAGAGATCAACTGCATGAGGAAACAACGGCGCCCTTCCCCTCTTCCCTCCCATTCCATGCATCCACTGTGTCACAGTACAAATTAGGTCATTAAACAGCAGAAGGATCCAAAATATCTAGTATGGCAATTTCTCTAAATATTAGAATTGGAGTGTAGTTGTCTGCCTTGTAAATAATGGGGTTTTTTTAATCCTGTTATGTAAATAATTGGCTACTTCATTTTGAAATTGATAGCTTGTTTTGTGAATTTGTCTGTCATTATTTTTTATAGGTTATTCTGTATATAAATGTCAAATTTCCCTTGTATTATTTTTTGGGTATTGTATATATGAAGAACTTTGGTGTGTCTGTGACTCCTTTTCATCAGCCGTCATTGCCCTTTGAGCCCCTGAAACTTGTGTGATACTTAAATTATCGCTACAATGAGGCTAAATCATGCAGAAAATGCAATGGAAATCAGGTTATATCACCAAGATGTGCAAGGGAAATGAGGCAGTAAAAGAAATGAAGTTGTATCATGTAGAAAAAACAAAGAAAGTGGAGCTGTATGATACAGAAAGCCAGAGGGGTGATTGGTAAATGTGAGAGATTTGATGTCTGGGAGCCATTTTCCCACTCTGCATATTTGCCACTTCCCCTTTGTATTATACCCTATTTTTTTTTGTGTGTGAAAGTGTGATGAGTAGATAAGAATGAGGTTTGAGTGAATTATATATATATATATATATATATATATATATATATATATATATATATATATATATATATATATAACTGAATCACGAAAATAAGGAACGTGAGGAATTTATGAATAACGTTACAGCCACGAGGAAAATGAAACTGTATCAAGTAGAAAGCACAATGAGGCTGTATCTCTCAGAAAGTACAATGAGGACTTTTGCAATACCCGGTATATTGAACAGACCAAGTAAAATATACACAAAAATTATGCATTTTAAGAAACAGAAGGGATAGTACTTTTCTGCAGATATAAATTTTTCCATTTCCATGTAATTTTTCCTCAGCTAAACCCTAAAAAAAGATATCACCTAATTATTATCATCATCACTAACTCTATAATTTAAGAACATGATTTTTTTGAGTATTTGAATAATAATTTCATCTTAGTTTGGTTATGACTTTATATTTTAAATTTTTCTCAAGGTAATTTCTATGAATTTCTTTAGAGTTTGAAAATATAAAATAGTTTAGTTGAGAAAAAATAAATATGATTATCCAATGCTTTATAATGTTTTAAAAGAAAATGAATTACAATTGGTAAAGTTCAGAAAATTTATTTAAATTTAAGTAAGGCTGCTTTTTTATTTTATCTATAACTATATTTTAGCAATGTGATTTTTTGGAAGGGGGAAATAGTTTAGAGTTCCTTTTTAAAATTATTATAATTGGCAAAGTTCATAAAATTTATAAAAATTTAACCATGGCAGCTTTTTTTTAGATTTTAAATTTTAATCTTAGTAGCCAAGCCATTGCCTGGTTATTATATAACCAGGAGAAAAAGAAAACCATTCTCAAAGATGACACCATTTACTGCAAGAGGGTGATGGAAGTCAGGCTATGTTGGCAGAGCACATGCAGTGACCTGCATTTACAGTGAAACGCTGCGTCTATGACAGGTGTTGCTGAAGGTGACTTCAAGAACAAGAAACGAAACTCAGGAAGAACATTACAGGCTGGGATGATGGGAGCCTCCCTTCTGCAGGCTCCCATCAAGTCTGCCAGGATATATAAATCCTGACCATTTACCCTCTCAAGTAGGCAGAAGCTGGGCCATGATGGCGGAGCGATTTCTTCACTAAGTACCCTTTAATGGTGGAAAAGTGAAAGGCAGACTGGCCCTGTTATCAATGCGAGTTTCGGAAGTCTATTTCTGAGTGTCAGAGATTGTAGGAAGGGTGATGATAGAGAAGTTGATAATTGTGGCCCCCTCTATCATTACCAAGTTTGCCTCCCAGCAAAATCCTCTGATAAAGCAGTGATGGGGGTGTAGGAGAAAAGCTTCAAAGAACCTCTGCAGCAGGCCCTGAATCATTGATTTATCCAGTTTCAAGTTTGTTGCAGTTGTATCTCCTGGATGGGGGAAGTTTCTCAGGGTGTGGGTTGATTTGATTCAGAGAGGAGGGGGAGAAAAAGGAGGGATAGTCCTTCAGAGAACAAGTCATCTTGAATACCTCAAAGTTGGGCACAGGAGCAGATTTCTTCAGGCACTAAAGAGCAACAAATGTGTTGGGAAGTCATTGTTAAAACTCGGGACTGAGAGATTATTATTATTGGTACATAAAAGGCAAATGCTGCGTAGGTCCAAATGGACAAACTCGTTAGCCATTTTCAGTGGCTGAGAGATTACCTGGTATTTAGACACCAGTATTTAGAAAGGGTTTTTGGGTGGTGAAAGAAAACAACTGGAAATTCTTATCATAGAATGTTGAAAATTGATAACCACATGAACTATATTTGAAAGATTTGTTTATGAGTGATTAAAGGTAGTTGAAGATTACTTCTGGATGTTGCTCAATAGAAGGATAAAATGCAATTAAAAGGCTTCTCGCTGTTGGTTCATAGGTGAGGGTGGGAGATCTACAAGTAGGGTTTAACATTCAAAGGTGAGGTGGCTTCTGCATTCTATTTAAGAATGACAGAACTTACATGTCATATGCAGCCCCAAGGGCCATCTTTTAAAGCTGTTGTTTGGCAGCCCCTGGCCTTGAGTCCCATTATAACACTCACTCACAATCAAAACACAGTAATGATTTATCTAACCATTCTACAAATCTTTCAGCTCTCTTATGAGGTTCTTCCACTCTGCTACTCCTTTAATTTGGAGGGTTATACATATTTGTTTTAGCTGCTTCTAGCTATATATGTTTTCAACGGCCACTTAATCTCTTAATACATCAGATCCAAAGTGGTCTCTTCATTATTCATGAATTTTTAAATGTCGCTGAAGAAGAGACCGTTGCACTGCTTGATAGGGACAGGAACTGCATTTGAATGGCTTCTCACCTGTGTGGGCTCTTTCATGTGCCCGAAGAGTTTCCATTCGGGCTGTTTCATAGGGACAGGAAGTACATTTGAAAGGCTTCTCACCTGTATGAGTTCTTTCATGTTTCTGAAGAGTCCCTTGATCTGCTGCTTTATAGGCACAGAACTTACATTCAAAAGGTTTTTCACCTGTGTGAGTTCTTTCATGTCTCTGAAGAGTCACCTTTTTTGCTGCTTGATAGGAACAGGAACTGCATTTGAAAGGCTTCTCACCAGTATGAGTTCTCATATGCTGATGAAGATGATCTCGTTGTGCACCTTGATAAGAACAGGAACTGCATTTGAATGGCTTCTCACCTGTGTGAGCTCTTTCATGTGCCCGAAGTGTCTCTATTCGGGCTGCTTGATAGAGACAGGAACTACATTTGAAAGGCTTCTCGCCTGTGTGGGTTCTTTCATGTTTCTGAAGACCCCCCTTATTTGCTGCTTGATATGAACAGAAACTACATTTGAAAGGCTTTTCACCTGTGTGAGTTCTTTCATGTCTTCGAAGATTCCCCCTATCTGATGCTTGATAAGGACAAAAACTGCATTTGAAAGGCTTTTCACCATTGTGAGTCTTTTCATGTCTCTTAAGATAACCCTTGACTGCTGTTCCATATGAACAGAGACTGCATTTGAAAGGTTTTTCACCATTGTGAGTACTTTCATGTCTCTGAAGGGTATCTATTCGCGGAGTTTGATAGGGACAGAAACTGCATTTGAAATGTTTCTTAACAGTTTGTGACTTCTTTTGATTCTTTTTTCTGCCACACAAAAGTGCTTCATTAGGATGTGACAAACCAAGTCCTAAAACATTTGAAGGTGGACACTCCATCTGAAAAAAGTTAGTTTTTATTAGGTTAATTTTAAAATCTTGAAAAATAATATACCATTATGATATAAGGTGAATAACAATTAGGCTCAATTTTACTCCTGCTATCTTCATACAAAATTTAGATTCAACACTTCTCATTCAATTTACCATAGTTGGGAGTAAATAAGTGGTAGGATTAATATATATATATAGAGCAGAAATGCTTTCTGGTGCCCTCCAGTTAGGGTACAGCTCCCAAAGAAACTAAAAAGGACAGATGAAGTCAATATAATTTTTTTCCAATAAATTTAAAGCACAATACTAATGAGGCTGGAAAGGCAGAGAGTTTGTAAGATGTAAAGTGTTGGAGCTATAGAATGTGAAAATGTGTTGAAGATATATAAACGCAGATCCTTCTACATTGTTTTCTTCCCTTTAACATATTGTTTGAAAATATAAAAAAATCTATTCAAAGCAACAAAAAATATCAAGAACAAAATAAAAAACAAAGGGCAATAAGAAGATGCCAGACTCTCCTAGGAAAACTATCTACACATTAGATTTCAAATGAAAACGAGGTAAAAAATTGATCAAATCACTTCTGACTAAATTTTTCCCTCTTTCATATATATCAAGAAACTATAAATAAATCCCTCTCCCTGCCTTCCTTCCCTCTCCCAATAACTCAAATAAGTTCACAACACCAATAGGCATATCAATACTCTCTATCTAAACCAAACAAAGTAATTTTAAACAATACACCGCATAGCAAACATCTCCCATCTCTGGCAAACAAAAAAAATGCAACCAGCTCATGAATCACTACTCAAATCAGCCAACTACCCATTAACTACAACAATAGCAAAACACTAACAGTCTATGAAAACTGCACATAGACCCACATTGCCAGCCCTAATGACATAACTCTCACCAAAAAATCCCTAAAAATTTTACAAGCTGAAGGCTAAGATCAAATCTCAAACATCTGCCCCACAGCCATATTTGCATTTACAGACAGCTTCAATTACTCTTAGCTGAACATCACCTCCCTACCCCTCACAACCTAGAAACAGCACACATCACCCAGATCCACAAACCAAATAAATCCCCACCTCTCCAAATTCCCACATCCTACAGACCAATCTTACTCCTCTCAACCATCTCAACACAATTGAGCCCATTACACCCCTCTTACACACCCAAGATTGCTTTTGAAAAAAAAAAATACTAACAACACATTACCAAGGTTAAACCAAAACACAGTCATGGCTGCAATAGATATCAGCAAAGCCTTCTTCCAACAATGCCCCATGCCACATCTTCATACAAAAACCACTGGACAACTACCACACCAATGCCAAAAGTGAATAGCCTCTTTCCAAAAGACATGGCAAAGTCCTCCAACAACACAATCTAAACTGAAAGGCTCCCCAAGGGGTGCCCCAGGGGGGCATTCTTTTTCCCCACCCTTTTTAAATTCCATGCATGACATTTTCATCCCCACTACTCAAAGTGTGAATAAATATCTACAGATATGACCTCTATCACATCCTACAGCCTAAAAAAACCTAAATAGGTAACTACAATTTCTCCATAACTGGTTCATGGTAAACAGAATGCTCCCAAAATCAAATTATCCTCTTTACCCTTGACCTAAAATAATCAAACTACCACCCACACATCTTTCTCCACAGCCAACCCATACTCAACTGTAATTCCCCTTGCCTTGGTGTCACCTTAAACACACATCACCCCAAAAGCCATATCCAAACTCAATACCCTCAGAACAATAACAAATAGCATCTTTGAACAACATAAACCCTGACAATTCTAGAGAGACACTTCATATGCACAATACTAAACTACACATCTAGCCATGGGCACCAACTAGAGCTAATGAATATTTACACAAAATAGTGTAGAATAGTGCATTGTGAATGGCTGCTCCAAAATCACCATAATACACCCCTTCCAGGTTGAAACAAAGGCCTCTCAATCAAGGACCATTTAAACTTGCCCTTTGCACAACCTACACACCATTTTCATTCCAACTGGTATTGCAAAAGTTCTGTTGCACTCATTATGACGCTCTCAACAAAAGAAACAATGATAGTTTTGATGCAGTTATACACGTTTTTATTGTTTTAACATATAAATGTTTAAAATGTAATGTTAAGCAATGGCACACCCTCAACAGCGAGCACTTGCTCCAGGCGAGACCTGAAGGCCATGCACATGTTACTGACTAAGTCATTCCTCAGGTTGGCCCACATGTGGTTGACAGATGACTACAGCTCATTGATGTTGCTGTGGCAGACCTTACCCCTGACAAGCGCCCACACATTGTTGTGGTGGAATCGAGATCGGGCGACTGCAGTGACCAAATGTCCATGCTCGATCCCAACCACTCTTGCATTGCCTTCTGTGGGCCAGGGCACCGCGCTGCTGAAAGACATAGTCTGCCTTCTTCATGATCTTTCTCATTCAGGGTAGGACTTTCATAGCCAAAATTTCCCTGTAATAGGTGGTGTGGTTGTTTTGTTTGTTGATGACCAGATTGACCGTGAAGGTTTGTTCATCAGTAAAATGAGAATTCAATTGCCATGAATTGAATCTTCAAGTCGTTGAGAAGGCGACAACAGCTCTGCTGACGTTATTCTTGCATATGGTCAGTAATCAGAGGCTGTCCCATGCAACTTAAGATCTTGCTGCTTTCCTCCTTGATGGCCTTGGACACCATTGTGGCAGGATACAATGTATCTCTATCTTCCACACTCTTTTCACTATGCTCATGACTCAAACTGTTGGGTAAGCAAAAGTCCAGTTCTGGCAGCAAGGGAGACAGATACACAACCGCTACACAATCTAAATTTATTTCTCTATATATATATATATATATATATATGCAAATTTTGTTGAAGACGATTGTATATTTTGCCTTAATTAATTTTCTTTGGCAACTTTCTCTTCTTCTAACTATCTTTTTTATTCCATCTTGTGTTTGGTAAAACCCAAACTAAATTGCTAAGCTTTCGATCTTATTCGATCATCTTCAGAGCGTTTTAAAATGTTCTTGCCTCCTTTACCGATGTAATGAGTGGAATGAGGATCTGACAGAGTGAAAGAAAATGATTTTTAAGGGGTATTTATTCCGCCTTGATTAAACATAAAATTAAGAGTAAATGGGCCACTCCTGTGAGTGGAATTTTAAAATAGTTTTAATGTGCGATTCCAGCTTGTCGCTTAACTGTTGATGACCGGCTTATCTTCATTTATTAATATGGCTTCTAAGATGTTAAGCCTCACTTTATTGACCTCTTTTCTTTTATCAACGAGTATATCTCTTGTTAGGTTAATATTATGGGCATTCTCCATATGATTCTTAGGCCCTCCGCTTTGTAGATGCATGGTTAAACGTCTCGAAAGTGTAGTGGTTGTCATGCCAATATATTTTGAGTTATTATAAAGCTTAGGGTCTTTATCAGGGCAGATGAACTCGTAAACTATGTTGGTTGACTTAAGATTTGAGGAGTATGGGCAGGTGTTATTTTTCATGAGGAGATTGCAGGCTTTTGTTGTTTTATAATAAATGATGAGTTGGATTTTATCCGTTTGATTTTTAACCTTGATGTTACGGTTAATAATCTCCTTGATGTTTTTTTCATTATCTTATAGGCCGTGGACATCTGGTTTCTGTAATACACTTTGATGTTGTTGACTTCTCCTTGATTACTTTCAGTTTTATCCGCATGTTTGTAATGGTTATTTAAAAATGATTGGAGTGGTTTGTCAATCATGCTGTTTGAGAAACCATTATTCATGAGTATTTGCTTTACTCTTGCAATCTCTTGGTGGAAAAGTTCCCACATAGAGCAGCATTTGTAATCTCGGCGGATCTATGAGCCAATTACGCTTATTTTGTACCTTTTCAGGGCATTCACTCTCTGCATTGAGGCATCTTCCCATGTCCATACTTTTCCTATGTACTTTAGTGATGTAGCTGCCATTGATGTTTTGAACCTCAAAGTCTAAGAAAGGAAGTTTATTGCTTGTGCTCAATTCATAAGTGAATTTTAGATGGAGTTCTCCTCAAAATGCCGCTTGATGTTAACCAGATATTCTTCATTTTCAACCTTTATGTAGATGACATCTACGTATCGGCAATATCTGTGTGTGGCTTATTTTCCATGATGTCCAATAATCTCTCCTCAAGTTGACCCATGTAATAGTTGGTGAAGGTCAGCCCTAAGAGTGACCCTATAGCCACTCCATCCACTTGCGTGTATAGATTACCATCCGGTGTCCTGAACGGCGCCTCTGATGTGCACGAACGTAACATGCTCCGTAAGATGTTTTGGTCAAGATTTGGAGGAGACATTATAGGATGGTGGTACTCGTTTTTTATAATGATTTCAGGACTAATATCATCCCTTGAGGTAGAAAGCCTGTTTATGAATGTGCCTATCGTTCAGACCATCAACATCATTATAAAAAATGTGTACAACCATCGCAGCACAGGGGACTAGGTCTATGGGAACAGTCGCAGCGCAATGGCACAAAACTTCAAGTTCTCCTCGGCTGTCTCCTATCTTCTCTGCCAAGTAGTCCGGAGGGCTGCCCTGATTCATACCAGGTAGTCAGTGTGAGTAAGAGAAAATGCTGGTCTGGTCACCCTGTCCTTGCAGCCTCTTTGGCACAATCTCCAAATAACCAGGAACGGAGAAAAAAAATAATTTTGACATCAGCCCAGCTCACTGTAAATGTGGCATCACAGATACCACAAGCAAGAGGGTACAGGGGTTGCAATGCCACAAGAGCACTCAGGGCACTTTGTGAGTCACTAAAGATCACAACCCAGTCTCAGAACTGGATACAACATGTTATTTCCTTTATGGAGCTGTGTATTAGAACCAACTCAGCTGTGAAGACACAGTACCTGGTAGAACCCACCTGACTTCATACATAGGTGATATGACACAGAAGCCAACTCTTTCCTGGTACTTGGAGCCATCCCTGTACACTGGTAGGGATCCAGTGTGACACAATGCATGCTCAAAAGAGGTCAGACGCAATACTCCTGGCAATGTGGAAGCTTTGGGAGCAGAGGCATGATGACAAATAGTCAAAGGTGGTACCCTCATGGGTGACTCTTGGGCAGAAACAGAGGCACCACCAGCCAGAGAGTTACACTGATCCCTATAATGAGTTTCTTAGCACTAAACACAGAAGGCTTATGGTATGACTGGTGTTTCTCAATGGCATATACATGACCAAGATCTGCCATGGATGCAGTGAGAACCATTGGCAAATGAGGGAGGAGCTGGGCTTGTGTGTACAGGCACATAATGTATTACACAAGGTGTAGAACGAGTAAAATCTCCCCAGCAATAACAAGTAAAGGCTCTACACGCTCAGTTGAGAATGCATAGAACTCCCAGGTGAGGCGATAGTTGAACAACAAGACAAAGGAAACAGTGAAAATCCACCGCCTCCAGGCAAACCCCGTTTAGGGACCAAGTCTGGGTCAGATGGGTAGACTTGGATGGAGGCAGAAGTGCACTACCTTAGTCTAGGCCAAGGAAAACTGAAACCAATATGATTCGGCAAAGCTGTTCAATGACTATTGTAGTTGAAATTTAAGAATTGGCACCTGGGCTTCAGTAAAAGAGAACATCTTGCGACGGTACCGAGGTGATGCAGTTGATTTTCAGGGCAAAGTGAAACAATGAGGATACTTCACTGTGGGAAGCCCTCTTCCTCCTCAATTGGGCTAAATAATTCTCTCCCTCTCCCCCTACATAGAATTGACAATCTCACACATTCACAAATAAAGCTTCGGATGCATCCCCTTGCCTCCATTGGGTGGAGTCTCTCCATGATATTGTGAACCATGCGGTATCATAGGCCTTCTCTAGATCGAAAAACAATGTGACATAGTTCTATTCTCCAAATGAAGGCCTCACGAACAGAGTTTTCCATTTGTGGCAGAACATTCAATGTGGAGTGAAATTGCAGAAGCTGTACATGTATAGAAGACAGGTGGCCTCCACTGTCCCGGACCTGGAAAAGGGTTAATCTAACATTTACCAGTTTCTCCATTAACTTACACAGGCAGCAAGTTTGAGAGACTGGGCAGAAACTGGACAGCAGAGTAACCATTCACCAGCAGGATATACACTGTGCAGACCATGTTGAAAAAATCTAATAAAAGGCCATGCCTTGCTCAACTAGGCATCAAAGCATGGCATACTGGACATCATTCGGACCAGGGGTGATGGTTGTGCATGAAGCGAAAGCGGAATGCAACTCACTTAAATCTAAACCTGTCGCTGAAGGGTTCCTCCACCTCTGGATGTAAAGTCCAGTCCTTAAGCCTTCAGTGACATCATGACATGCATTGAATACCGGTGGAACAGCATCCCGGCTATGGAATGCCGAGGAAGTTGTCATTAAAGACTGCCAGGTATGGGAAGGTCCAAGATTGTGGTCCCATTCTCTTGGAGAATAGGAAGGCGGTCCTCCAAAAACTTGCCCTGAATCCTTTTGACTTGCTTCCACATCTCTGCAAGAGGGTCTTCCTGTTAAGTGAAGACGTGTATGCTTGCCAGGAAGAGCAGCAGGTACGCTTCAAAACATAGGGGAACCTAGCACTAGCTCAATGAAATTCACAGACAGTGAAATCATTTGGACGGCGCTTATAGCGCATGTAGGCCTAAAGCTTCTATTTGAGGGCTTACCACCACGGAAACAGTCGGTGTTCAAAACAGCCAAACATTGTAAGAATAAGTTAGTCCCATAGCAATGATGTTGCTAGAGAACTCAACAGCCTCATCTCTCCATTGACGTAAACTTTTCAACTGGGCTAGAGAAATCAGTCATTTCTTGAAATAAAGACCACTGCATCCACTCCAAGGCCCCTCAGGTGGCAGTGGTCCAGTAAGTGATATTTGAATTGGAAAGTGATCACTACCATGGAGGTCATTGACTATCTCTCACACTAAATCTGGCTGTGTATCCAGGGAGCAAAGGGATAAATCAAGATGTGAAAATGAAACAGTTCTAGGACAGTGATGCCTAAATTCATCCATATTTAGGACATCTACCACCAGCTTGTGATCAGATCTGCAAGGACCAAACACTAGGGATCGATTGAGTAGTCTCCCTAGAGGGGGTGTGTACTGTTCAAATCCCTGAGCAGTAGAAATGGCCCTGGCAACTTTGACCGACCTGTCATCAGCAAACTTTAAGGTGATTGAGGAGATAGTGGTAAAAAAAAATTAAATAAATAAAGATAGTGTAAAGCTGAAAGGGAGTCAGAGGAAAGTTTGGAAGGGGGTAGGTGGCTACTCTGTTTGTAGCCAAGATGGGTCAAAGAGGAGAGAGTGAGGGGAGTGCTAAAAGAAAAACAACTATGAGGAGTTATTTACAAGAATGCTTGGAGAATAGGGTAGGGCGAAGTAGGGGTGTTAGGGTGGGTCTCAAGGAGCCCCCCCCCCCTGTTTTCTCATCACACATTTAAACTAGACTGCCCCTTGGCTGGCTAGCTCTTCGGTGATGTCTTCTAAGTATTAGTCCATGAGTTTCCTTGCATACACCACCAATTTCACAAAATTCATGGAAGAGTACAGTGTTATTACCTGCACAGGTGAGCCATTGTGTGTTCAAAGAGCAGTCACAATGGCTGCCTGGGCAGGGTCTGGTGCAATTACAAAAAGGATCCCATCCAAGAAATGGGAGATCTTCCATTCTCTACCTAGAACCCATGATGAACCCATGTGACCTAGACAAGGTGCTCACATCGGTGGAATGAACAATCAGGAAACACTTGAAGAGGGGCCCCACTCACCCTACTTGCAATTTCAGCCTTAATCATGTCCTGGTCATCTGTGGAAATGGCAGGGAACCAGTCTGTGCCTGGAAGCCCCCAGGAAGGATAAGTACCCCCCATCTTTTATGCCTACTTAGATTTCCTCTTCTTTTTAGGAGAGGAGGGACAGAGGATTTAAAAAAAATAAATTTAAGAGCTCATCTGGCGACTGCCTACTTGGGTATTAGTTACCGTATTAAAAACTGCCTAGTACCAGGCTACTTTAAAATAAGATTAAAAAAAAACAAAACAAAACACTAAAAATAAAAAAAGGAAAAAGGCAATGAGCAGGAAGCAAGCTCTGGCGTTGGGGGGGGAGGTCCGCCTGCCCCCGGCGCAGGAACATGCGACCTACTAAAATAACCAAAACCAACTAGTTAAATAAAGGGAAAAAGGCTGGCCTCCCCCAAGAAATCTATAAGTTCACCAGTCAATGTGCATGACCTCATCCCGAGTACAAGGGACAGGCGGTAGCAACCAGGAGAGGTAACGTGTGCGGAGATCTCGCCCAAACTCGGGGGACATTCGACAAGAATGTGCCGAACAGTCTGGGGGACAACGCAGTCTTCACAATAAGGCGCTGGCGAGCGCTCCATTAAATAGCGATGCGTCACACGAGTGTGTCCGATTCGGAGACGACAGAAAGCAACCTGAAGCCTTCGCGGCATTGGGGGGCAGGTCCATGGGAACAGTCGTGGCGCAATGGCACACAATTTTAAGTTCCCTTCAATGGTCTCCTATCTTCTTTGCCAAGCAGCCCGAAGAGCTACCGGTATTCCTGCCATGTAGTTGGTGCGAGGAAGAGCGAAACGCTGCTCCGGGCGCCACGTCCTCGCGGACTCTTTGACGCCCTCATCGGCGCGCTCATTCCCCGCAATTCCTACATGTCCAGGAACCCAGCAGAAGTAATCTCGCATCTGCCCGGCTTGCCAAAATCGTGGCATCACTGATTTTGCGAAACAGAGGATGCGGAGATTCCAATGTCCCGAGAGCACTCGGGCGCTTTTTGAGTCGTTATAGATCCCAATCCGGTCTCTGAACCGGGAGCGTCGCGTAATCTCCTGTACTGAGTGGTGTATTGCCACCAGCTCGGCAGAACCAGGGGCACCACCAGCCCGAGAGCTATACCTTGCTCTCAAAGGAGTTTCCTAGCCATAAACCCAAATGGCTTAGCCCTAAACTCGGCGGCATAGGCACCGTCGAAATCAGCTGCGGATGCAGTGAGAGCTGTTGACGACTGAGGTGGGCACCGGGCTCGCGCTTACAGGCGAATAATGCACTGTGCACGCCGCAGAGCGAGTGGCATCTCCCCAACATCGACTGGTAGGCTCTCAATGGGGTAGGTGCGGAAGGCGAAGGCTGATGTGGTGAATCAAATCCACCTTCCACAATACACGCTCAGCTGCGGATGCATATAACTCACATCCATAGTCGAGCTTCGAATGAACAAAGGATCAGTAAAAAAGTAAGGCAGTAGCCCTATCAGCACCCCAAGCGCTAAACGTCACGGAAAGGAAGAACATCCATGGCGCAGGTACATGAGAATCTAAGGGTATGAAAATGAGCCTCCCAGGTGAGGCATTGGTCAAATACAAGATCAAGGATATGATGCGATTCAAACACTTCTAGGCGTACCCCATTAAGAAACAAGTCTGGGTCAGGGTGGAGCGGTGGATGGCAGCAGAAGTGCAGCATCTTAGTCTTGGCCAAGGAAAACCGACACCTGTTCTCTTTGGGTCGTACCAAAAGAGATCGGAAGGTCATTCACATAAAGCATAGCCAGAACATCTTCCGGCAGCACCGAGGTGATGCCGTTGATGCTCAGGGCAAAGAGTGTGACACTGAGGACACTTCCCTGTGGAACACCCTATTCCTGCTCTATTGGGCCGGAGAGCCCCCCCCCCCCCTGCCGCACGTGGAATCGACCATCTCGCAAAAATTCAGATATAAAGATTTGGAGGTGTCCCCTTGCCCCCATTGTGTGGAGAGTCTCCATGATACCATATCACCATGCGGTATCATAGGCCATCTCCAGATTGAAAAACACCGTGGCGTAGTACTGTCTATGAAGGAAGGCCTCACATACAGCATTTTCCAGTCAGAGCACAACATCCGACGTGGAGTGGAACTTGCGGAGGCCACACTGTGCACAAGACAGATGGCCTCCGCTGTCCAGAAAAAAAGGCTAATCTAACATTTACCAATTTCTCCATCAGCTTGCACATGCAATTGGTTAGAGAGATTGGGCTGAAACAGGCTGGAGTAGAGTGATCTCTCCCGTTTGTGAAAGGCGAGCACAGGAATCCAGGGGGAGACCCTCCACCAAGATCCTGTTAAAAAAATCTAACACAAAGGCCAGGCCTCGCCCATCCAGTTCTCGAAGAATGGCGTACAGGACATCATCCGGACCATGGGCTGTGTCCGCGCATGAAGCAAGAGCAGAATGCAACTCACTCAGAGTAAACCTGTCATTGAAGGGTTCTCCACCTTTGTAGGTAAAGTCCAGCCGGTGGCCTTCAGCGACATCACAACGTGCATTGAATGCTGGTGGAGCAGCTTCCCGGCTAGAGAATGCAAAGAAAGCGGTGGCAAAAGATTCCGCCATGGACACAGGGGTCCGAGATTGTGGTCCTGCAAGAACTTGCCCAAAATATTTTTGACTCGCTTCCACAACTCTGCTAAAGATGTCTTACCCATAAATGAGAAAGTGATCACTACCATGGAGGTCATTGACCACTTCCCAATCAAAATCCGGCTGTGCATCCGGAGAGCACAAAGATAGATTGAGGCAGGAAAATGAAGCGGTTCTCGGGCAATGATGCGTAAACTCATCCACATTTAGGACACCCATCTAAAGCTCGTCGATCAGGCGGGCAAGGACTTGACCCCAGGGATTGTCTACTGTTTAGATCTCAAAGCAAGAGAAAGGGCCTTGGCAACTGTGCCACAACGCGGCCGAAGTCCCCCGCATTGAAGTCGGCTGATGGTGGAATGTAGATGGAAATAATAGTATACTTCTTATCAAGGTGGAGCTGCACAGCTATTGCCTGAAAGGAGGTATCTAAAGCGAAGAGAAGAACGGAGACATCAGGCCGGGTGTAAATTGCACATCCTCCCACCCGGCCCCCATCCCTGTGGTGGTGGGATTGCAAAGCCCTTATACCGCGGGAGGGTGGGCAGGGGGCATGCACCCAGCATGGTCTCCTGCAAAAAGATAGCTAATGGGGAATGGGAGGAGAGGAGCCTCCGCAGATCCTCCCAGTTGACCAGGAGTCCGCGGCAATTCCATTGAAGTAATGTCCTCTCCAGGCCTAGCTGGGAGGAGACGCGGGGGCAATCTTCGAAAAGAAGACCCTCACAGGAATGGCCGTATGGTTCCCGGAGGCAGAACCCCGGGCGCTGTTGGACGGACAATGCGCTGTCGCCTTTGATGACTTATTGGGGGAGGTTTGGCTCACCGTGCGAGTCTTTTCCTGCCTTCACGCGGTAGAGATACCAACCGGCATGGACCGATGCACGGAGCTTGTCACAGTCAAACATGACGAAGGGTGTAGCAGTCGGTCTCGAGGCGCCTCCCTGTTTTCTCATCACACATTCGACCTTGACGGCCCCATGGTCAGCCAGCTCTAAGGTGATGTCTTCTATGTAGTAGGCCACGAGTTCCCTCGCAAAAACTATCCTTTCACGAAGTTCATGGTAGAGTGCAGTGTTACACTCATGGCCGCCTCAGAGAAATTCGACGCATTCGCCAAAAGCTCTCCTCTGATGGATCATGTTGTCCTTAGCCAACATGCTGCCATCAGTGGAGTGGATAACCAAGAAGCCTTTGAAGCCAGCGGGCTTGAAAATGCCGGGTAATCTCTGGATGAGGGACCCTGATATAATCGAGGCTCCGCTCTGCACTAACACTTTTGGTCTTAGTCAGGAGCTCTGCACCTGGGGAACAGAGAGGCTGGATGTGCCGATCTTGGCTTGGTTGCTTACCGAAGTGGCAGCAGACCCATCCATAGGGGCACCGGTCAGAGGAGGAGATCCCTTCCCTCTTGTACTGCCTTGGAAACCCTAGCCATTTGAGGACAACCTTGCATAGGGTCAGACACAAGTTCGGTGCTTGGCGCTGAGCCCAGATTCGCTCCCATGGAAGGCCCTACCGTCTGAGGCTGGGTTGCTTCAAGGACCATGTCTATCTCAGGGGGAGGGGGCTCCAGTTGGCTATCCGCCCCAGGACATCACAAGTCCCATTGGCAGCAGTGTCACAAGTTGAGTCTGGGGAGGCACAGGCCTTGACCCCCGCTAGGTTTAATATTCTAGCCAGCAGGTCTTTTGAGGGAAGCGACTGATGGGGCCTGGCTTTCCTCTTTCCCCTAAGAGGGTTTGCCCTACCAAGCCGCTTCAATGAGGAGCGGTCGGCTATGGGCTGCCTGCTGTCTTTCTTGGCAGTCCCCTTGGAAAGTAAAGGGGGGACTGGCGCTGGAAAGAGGGAGGTGCCCAAAGGCATCTCCAGACAAGGGGTTGAGGGGGAGTCCCCTATACCCATAGGCGAAGCAGAGAAGTAAGCCACCTCTCCGATTACAGATATTTGGAGGGTCCCCTGCGAGAGCACAGGAGGAAGGACCTCCATTTTTCTGTGGAGCTGCCAGAGGGCAGCTCCACCAATGGACAAGGGGAAATTTTTAGTTTTCTCAACATTAGGCATGGTGACCCTAATTTTCTCACAGGATGCAGTCATTCATCACCTCTCGCAGTAGCCCACTCTGCAAGGGGTGTATACGGGGCTGGCGGAGCCAAGTGCCGCCATTTAAGGCCACCCCTCCTGCTTGGTGACCTGGGAGTCCTTCAGCATGGCGGCTCCACCTTAGGCATGGTGTAAAAAAATAGATAGTGAATTGAGAAGGAAAAGGGATGTGAGGAAAGTACAGGTGGGGATGAAGCAAGTTGTTAAAAACCCACCATCCCAAACCAGAGCTCAGGGGTTAGGGAACATTGTCCCCTCCTCCCTCAGCCCCGATCCAGGATAGTTAGCTGAGAAGGAGGTCAGCATCTACCCTGTGAAAATAGAGGCCGACCAGAGAAAGTTGTGGGAGAGGTTGTAGGGTAAGTAGGGAAGTCGGAGAGAAATACAGGCTGTCTGAAAGGAGAAAAGGCTAACCTGGGGCCGGACAGGGCGCTGACTCCCGTCAGCATGGCAGCCAGGAAGGCAAATCGCCGTGCCCCTTACGGGATAGGGGCAGAGGATGAGCTCTCTACTCTTCACCCCCGGAAGAGGCCTCAAGGCTGGATGAGCCAGCTTCAGCCATGTCCTCAGGGAGGAGGTCCCTGGGAGGTGGTCATGCTGTCTTAAGAGGATCTTGCACAGGGTTGGGGGGGGACTTTGGTTCATGGGTATTGCTCACTGTTTGTAGCCAAGATGGGTCAAAGAGGAGAGAGTGAGGGGAGTGCTAAAAGAAAAACAACTATGAGGAGTTATTTACAAGAATGCTTGGAGAATAGGGTAGGGCGAAGTAGGGGTGTTAGGGTGGGTCTCAAGGAGCCCCCCCCCCCCTGTTTTCTCATCACACATTTAAACTAGACTGCCCCTTGGCTGGCTAGCTCTTCGGTGATGTCTTCTAAGTATTAGTCCATGAGTTTCCTTGCATACACCACCTATTTCACAAAATTCATGGAAGAGTACAGTGTTATTACCTGCACAGGTGAGCCATTGTGTGTTCAAAGAGCAGTCACAATGGCTGCCTGGGCAGGGTCTGGTGCAATTACAAAAAGGATCCCATCCAAGAAATGGGAGATCTTCCATTCTCTACCTAGAACCCATGATGAACCCATGTGACCTAGACAAGGTGCTCACATCGGTGGAATGAACAATCAGGAAACACTTGAAGAGGGGCCCCACTCACCCTACTTGCAATTTCAGCCTTAATCATGTCCTGGTCATCTGTGGAAATGGCAGGGAACCAGTCTGTGCCTGGAAGCCCCCAGGAAGGATAAGTACCCCCCATCTTTTATGCCTACTTAGATTTCCTCTTCTTTTTAGGAGAGGAGGGACAGAGGATTTAAAAAAAATAAATTTAAGAGCTCATCTGGCGACTGCCTACTTGGGTATTAGTTACCGTATTAAAAACTGCCTAGTACCAGGCTACTTTAAAATAAGATTAAAAAAAAACAAAACAAAACACTAAAAATAAAAAAAGGAAAAAGGCAATGAGCAGGAAGCAAGCTCTGGCGTTGGGGGGGGAGGTCCGCCTGCCCCCGGCGCAGGAACATGCGACCTACTAAAATAACCAAAACCAACTAGTTAAATAAAGGGAAAAAGGCTGGCCTCCCCCAAGAAATCTATAAGTTCACCAGTCAATGTGCATGACCTCATCCCGAGTACAAGGGACAGGCGGTAGCAACCAGGAGAGGTAACGTGTGCGGAGATCTCGCCCAAACTCGGGGGACATTCGACAAGAATGTGCCGAACAGTCTGGGGGACAACGCAGTCTTCACAATAAGGCGCTGGCGAGCGCTCCATTAAATAGCGATGCGTCACACGAGTGTGTCCGATTCGGAGACGACAGAAAGCAACCTGAAGCCTTCGCGGCATTGGGGGGCAGGTCCATGGGAACAGTCGTGGCGCAATGGCACACAATTTTAAGTTCCCTTCAATGGTCTCCTATCTTCTTTGCCAAGCAGCCCGAAGAGCTACCGGTATTCCTGCCATGTAGTTGGTGCGAGGAAGAGCGAAACGCTGCTCCGGGCGCCACGTCCTCGCGGACTCTTTGACGCCCTCATCGGCGCGCTCATTCCCCGCAATTCCTACATGTCCAGGAACCCAGCAGAAGTAATCTCGCATCTGCCCGGCTTGCCAAAATCGTGGCATCACTGATTTTGCGAAACAGAGGATGCGGAGATTCCAATGTCCCGAGAGCACTCGGGCGCTTTTTGAGTCGTTATAGATCCCAATCCGGTCTCTGAACCGGGAGCGTCGCGTAATCTCCTGTACTGAGTGGTGTATTGCCACCAGCTCGGCAGAACCAGGGGCACCACCAGCCCGAGAGCTATACCTTGCTCTCAAAGGAGTTTCCTAGCCATAAACCCAAATGGCTTAGCCCTAAACTCGGCGGCATAGGCACCGTCGAAATCAGCTGCGGATGCAGTGAGAGCTGTTGACGACTGAGGTGGGCACCGGGCTCGCGCTTACAGGCGAATAATGCACTGTGCACGCCGCAGAGCGAGTGGCATCTCCCCAACATCGACTGGTAGGCTCTCAATGGGGTAGGTGCGGAAGGCGAAGGCTGATGTGGTGAATCAAATCCACCTTCCACAATACACGCTCAGCTGCGGATGCATATAACTCACATCCATAGTCGAGCTTCGAATGAACAAAGGATCAGTAAAAAAGTAAGGCAGTAGCCCTATCAGCACCCCAAGCGCTAAACGTCACGGAAAGGAAGAACATCCATGGCGCAGGTACATGAGAATCTAAGGGTATGAAAATGAGCCTCCCAGGTGAGGCATTGGTCAAATACAAGATCAAGGATATGATGCGATTCAAACACTTCTAGGCGTACCCCATTAAGAAACAAGTCTGGGTCAGGGTGGAGCGGTGGATGGCAGCAGAAGTGCAGCATCTTAGTCTTGGCCAAGGAAAACCGACACCTGTTCTCTTTGGGTCGTACCAAAAGAGATCGGAAGGTCATTCACATAAAGCATAGCCAGAACATCTTCCGGCAGCACCGAGGTGATGCCGTTGATGCTCAGGGCAAAGAGTGTGACACTGAGGACACTTCCCTGTGGAACACCCTATTCCTGCTCTATTGGGCCGGAGAGCCCCCCCCCCCTGCCGCACGTGGAATCGACCATCTCGCAAAAATTCAGATATAAAGATTTGGAGGTGTCCCCTTGCCCCCATTGTGTGGAGAGTCTCCATGATACCATATCACCATGCGGTATCATAGGCCATCTCCAGATTGAAAAACACCGTGGCGTAGTACTGTCTATGAAGGAAGGCCTCACATACAGCATTTTCCAGTCAGAGCACAACATCCGACGTGGAGTGGAACTTGCGGAGGCCACACTGTGCACAAGACAGATGGCCTCCGCTGTCCAGAAAAAAAGGCTAATCTAACATTTACCAATTTCTCCATCAGCTTGCACATGCAATTGGTTAGAGAGATTGGGCTGAAACAGGCTGGAGTAGAGTGATCTCTCCCGTTTGTGAAAGGCGAGCACAGGAATCCAGGGGGAGACCCTCCACCAAGATCCTGTTAAAAAAATCTAACACAAAGGCCAGGCCTCGCCCATCCAGTTCTCGAAGAATGGCGTACAGGACATCATCCGGACCATGGGCTGTGTCCGCGCATGAAGCAAGAGCAGAATGCAACTCACTCAGAGTAAACCTGTCATTGAAGGGTTCTCCACCTTTGTAGGTAAAGTCCAGCCGGTGGCCTTCAGCGACATCACAACGTGCATTGAATGCTGGTGGAGCAGCTTCCCGGCTAGAGAATGCAAAGAAAGCGGTGGCAAAAGATTCCGCCATGGACACAGGGGTCCGAGATTGTGGTCCTGCAAGAACTTGCCCAAAATATTTTTGACTCGCTTCCACAACTCTGCTAAAGATGTCTTACCCATAAATGAGAAAGTGATCACTACCATGGAGGTCATTGACCACTTCCCAATCAAAATCCGGCTGTGCATCCGGAGAGCACAAAGATAGATTGAGGCAGGAAAATGAAGCGGTTCTCGGGCAATGATGCGTAAACTCATCCACATTTAGGACACCCATCTAAAGCTCGTCGATCAGGCGGGCAAGGACTTGACCCCAGGGATTGTCTACTGTTTAGATCTCAAAGCAAGAGAAAGGGCCTTGGCAACTGTGCCACAACGCGGCCGAAGTCCCCCGCATTGAAGTCGGCTGATGGTGGAATGTAGATGGAAATAATAGTATACTTCTTATCAAGGTGGAGCTGCACAGCTATTGCCTGAAAGGAGGTATCTAAAGCGAAGAGAAGAACGGAGACATCAGGCCGGGTGTAAATTGCACATCCTCCCACCCGGCCCCCATCCCTGTGGTGGTGGGATTGCAAAGCCCTTATACCGCGGGAGGGTGGGCAGGGGGCATGCACCCAGCATGGTCTCCTGCAAAAAGATAGCTAATGGGGAATGGGAGGAGAGGAGCCTCCGCAGATCCTCCCAGTTGACCAGGAGTCCGCGGCAATTCCATTGAAGTAATGTCCTCTCCAGGCCTAGCTGGGAGGAGACGCGGGGGCAATCTTCGAAAAGAAGACCCTCACAGGAATGGCCGTATGGTTCCCGGAGGCAGAACCCCGGGCGCTGTTGGACGGACAATGCGCTGTCGCCTTTGATGACTTATTGGGGGAGGTTTGGCTCACCGTGCGAGTCTTTTCCTGCCTTCACGCGGTAGAGATACCAACCGGCATGGACCGATGCACGGAGCTTGTCACAGTCAAACATGACGAAGAGTGTAGCAGTCGGTCTCGAGGCGCCTCCCTGTTTTCTCATCACACATTCGACCTTGACGGCCCCATGGTCAGCCAGCTCTAAGGTGATGTCTTCTATGTAGTAGGCCACGAGTTCCCTCGCAAAAACTATCCTTTCACGAAGTTCATGGTAGAGTGCAGTGTTACACTCATGGCCGCCTCAGAGAAATTCGACGCATTCGCCAAAAGCTCTCCTCTGATGGATCATGTTGTCCTTAGCCAACATGCTGCCATCAGTGGAGTGGATAACCAAGAAGCCTTTGAAGCCAGCGGGCTTGAAAATGCCGGGTAATCTCTGGATGAGGGACCCTGATATAATCGAGGCTCCGCTCTGCACTAACACTTTTGGTCTTAGTCAGGAGCTCTGCACCTGGGGAACAGAGAGGCTGGATGTGCCGATCTTGGCTTGGTTGCTTACCGAAGTGGCAGCAGACCCATCCATAGGGGCACCGGTCAGAGGAGGAGATCCCTTCCCTCTTGTACTGCCTTGGAAACCCTAGCCATTTGAGGACAACCTTGCATAGGGTCAGACACAAGTTCGGTGCTTGGCGCTGAGCCCAGATTCGCTCCCATGGAAGGCCCTACCGTCTGAGGCTGGGTTGCTTCAAGGACCATGTCTATCTCAGGGGGAGGGGGCTCCAGTTGGCTATCCGCCCCAGGACATCACAAGTCCCATTGGCAGCAGTGTCACAAGTTGAGTCTGGGGAGGCACAGGCCTTGACCCCCGCTAGGTTTAATATTCTAGCCAGCAGGTCTTTTGAGGGAAGCGACTGATGGGGCCTGGCTTTCCTCTTTCCCCTAAGAGGGTTTGCCCTACCAAGCCGCTTCAATGAGGAGCGGTCGGCTATGGGCTGCCTGCTGTCTTTCTTGGCAGTCCCCTTGGAAAGTAAAGGGGGGACTGGCGCTGGAAAGAGGGAGGTGCCCAAAGGCATCTCCAGACAAGGGGTTGAGGGGGAGTCCCCTATACCCATAGGCGAAGCAGAGGAGTAAGCCACCTCTCCGATTACAGATATTTGGAGGGTCCCCTGCGAGAGCACAGGAGGAAGGACCTCCATTTTTCTGTGGAGCTGCCAGAGGGCAGCTCCACCAATGGACAAGGGAAAATTTTTAGTTTTCTCAACATTAGGCATGGTGACCCTAATTTTCTCACAGGATGCAGTCATTCATCAACTCTCGCAGTAGCCCACTCTGCAAGGGGTGTATACGGGGCTGGCGGAGCCAAGTGCCGCCATTTAAGGCCACCCCTCCTGCTTGGTGACCTGGGAGTCCTTCAGCATGGCGGCTCCACCTTAGGCATGGTGTAAAAAAATAGATAGTGAATTGAGAAGGAAAAGGGATGTGAGGAAAGTACAGGTGGGGATGAAGCAAGTTGTTAAAAACCCACCATCCCAAACCAGAGCTCAGGGGTTAGGGAACATTGTCCCCTCCCCCCTCAGCCCCGATCCAGGATAGTTAGCTGAGAAGGAGGTCAGCATCTACCCTGTGAAAATAGAGGCCGACCAGAGAAAGTTGTGGGAGAGGTTGTAGGGTAAGTAGGGAAGTCGGAGAGAAATACAGGCTGTCTGAAAGGAGAAAAGGCTAACCTGGGGCCGGACAGGGCGCTGACTCCCGTCAGCATGGCAGCCAGGAAGGCAAATCGCCGTGCCCCTTACGGGATAGGGGCAGAGGATGAGCTCTCTACTCTTCACCCCCGGAAGAGGCCTCAAGGCTGGATGAGCCAGCTTCAGCCATGTCCTCAGGGAGGAGGTCCCTGGGAGGTGGTCATGCTGTCTTAAGAGGATCTTGCACAGGGTTGGGGGGGGACTTTGGTTCATGGGTATTGCTCACTGAGTCCTGGTTTACCCTCAGCGAAGACCCTACCATCTAAGACATCATTTTCACCTAAGCAGGGACTTCCAAGTGGCCCTTTGCCCCCCTAAGATGTGGGGATCCTGACTGTGCCAGGATCCCTGAGCCAACCCTGATCAGGGAAAAAAATGGACTGGCATGCCGGCCCATCCCCAATAAGGTCAGTTAACAAGTCCCCAAAATGTTAGGGAGCACAACCCAATCGACTTCCTGCCAACCCATGCCCCTCAAAGGGGGTTTGCCCTATAGAGCAGCCCCTGGACCCTTATCAAGAGCCATCAATCATGAGTTGCCTCCACACTCCCTTCTTGGTGGGCCCCTGTGAAAGGCAAAGAGGGGCTTCTGCAAAAGTGGAGTGTTTCAAGGATGACTCTGAGGGAAGGGAGGGAGGGGAAAATCCCACTCCACTAAAAGATTCTTGGAGGGCACCCTGAGAAAGCAGAGGGAAGGGCAGCCCCGAAGAGGGTAAATGGGAAATGAGTTTATGCGAGCCTAAGTTATTATTGCACATTGACTGAACTTTACCTTTTTTTCTTCATTCTGCACAAATGTAGGCTATCTCCAAATATTGGCAACATCCAAAAACAAATGAAAACCAAAACTAAACTTAAAAACTAACACCGACCAGAGCTTGCTTTACCCCAACGATCCACCACAATAACAATCGGCCAACCCCACATAAACAAAACAACCTTGTTTTAGCCTTTTTTTTCAATTAAATTGACCAATCACAAAAAGAGCCTAATATTTCTCCATAATAAAATAAAGTATACCTCTCAACTTTTAAACATAATCAAGTATTTCATCTTTAACAAGCATTTCATCTTCTTTCTTACAACTAAGAAACTCACAAATATCTCCCCAAGTATAAATAATCAGGATACCCCTTTGCTGCAGACAAATGGATGTATGGAAGCCCCTTTGCTGCAGACAAATGGATGTACAGAAGCCCCTTTGCTGCAGACAAATAGATGTACAGAAACCCCTTTGCTGCAGACAAATAGATGTACAGAAACCCCTTTGCTGCAGACAAATAGATGTACAGAAACCCCTTTGCTCCAGACAAATAGATGCACAGAAGCCCCTTTGCTGCAGACAAATAGATATATGGAAGCCCCTTTGCTTCAGACATATGGATGTACAGATACCCTCCACCAGTCACTGGTGGACCAGAATCAGAAGATGTTGTGGCAAACACAGGCAGGCTCCCAAGGCTTTTAGTTGCCCTGGCAACCAACAAAGCAGTAGAGCCCACCCGCCACAAGCACCTAAGGACAGCCTCAGACAGATGAGATGCCCATCATTTGGGCAGGAAAGGGATTATTGGGCCAAAACCATTCTTTCCATTAATCACAAACCAAGGCACAGGATCCCTCAAGTCCTGGTCTCATGCAACCTGCAGGCACTAAAGACTTGTTTATAGAGGCTACAAAGTCTCTCTTCTGACATATATAGCATGAGGTAGGAAAAAGCCTGAGAGAAGAGGTGGGGTTTCAGAGCCTGGTTGAAAATGGCGAGGTGAGGGAGAGGAGCATATGTGGGCAGGCAGAACATTCCCCAGCTTGGGAGCAACTACAGAGAAGGCACAATCACCTATGCGGTAGAGATGAGTGCGGAGAACTGAAAGCATGAGGGCTCTTTGGTCTCTAGACACAGCTAGTATGGAGGAGTTGTGATGTTTAGGATTTTAAATGTTAAAAGGAGGATTTTAAAAGTAATTCAAAATTTAATGGGCAGCCAGTGCAGTTTGTGGCGCAGGGGTGTAGCATGAGCAAACTGCTCTTGATGGAGAACTTGTGCAGCAAAGTTCTGGACAAGTTGTAGTGTTGGGGTCTCCAGTGAGAAGTGTGTTACAGTAATCATGGCGAGAGGTAACAAAGGCATGGATGGCTATCTTGAAACTGTTTTGGTGAAAATAGGGCCAAATATGACTGGGGTTAAAAAGAAATCAGAGACACCATTCGCTGATATTAGCAACATGCGATTTGAAATCAAGTGACTGTCAAAGGAAAGACCCAGGTTTCTAAGGATGTCCGAGAATGTGCTTGTAGAGCCACCTAGATTGAGAGAGGGGGCACTTGGAAGGACAGGCCACACTCATCCTCCTGGTTTCAGTTGCAGCAGAGGTGGTGGGAGCACTGGCTACACCAGCCACCTGCCTGTAGGTAGAGAAAAGGTTGAGGGGATAGTTGTAGAAAAGAGGTGCTAAGAGAAACCAGTAGGAAGTACTCCAACTTCCTATCAAAGGGCTGGGAGGGCATGTTGCTCCTCCAGATACCGAGCATAACAGGCTATGCAGGGACCCCCCCCCTCCCCCCTTGTAGAGGACAGAAGTCATCAAAACCCAGACCAAAATTTATCTTAAATACTCTCCTCTTCCAATACCTGGTAGGTTAAATTTAGTTATTGTAGAAAGTGGCATTTTGATTTCAAAATTTAATGTAAAAAGTAGATATCTACTCTATTTACAGACAACTTCTGTTAATGGGTTAAAATTAATGCATTACCAGTAACTATATGATAAGCCTATTTTCTTAAGGGAAAATAGTTTTCCAAAAAATTCAGGAGTCGTACTATGTAAGAAGTAGGTTCATACCCAAGTGTATACAGTAATTTAATCAGTATTCACTAAAGTGAAAATACTCTCATATATGATTTAACATTGGTTATATTTTTCATCCGGATTTGCAGGTAACATAAACTTCAACCAAATTTGTGCTAAAAATTAAAAAAAAAGGAAATTACCTACCTTTTTATCAAGGTAGTTCGGTACCCCTATTTCAGTAGAAGCATTCCCTTCTGAAATTTCATCTCTGTAAGTGAATGTGTCTTCATTTTCATCAGAGAGAGGAGTTTGGTCTTCCACAAATTCTTCCTTAATCTCTTCTTTTATCAAAATCTCTCCAAACTCTTCCTAAAATATAAATTCATTTATCCATAAGGATCAAAGGACAAGTTTAGAATGACCAACATTTATGTTCTTATGCAATTTCAATTTTTTGAAAAGAACATTTTTACTTTGTTTACTGTAGGTTACCAGAGAACAGCCTCCAAAATTACAAAAATACCTATCTTTAGGCCAGATTGCTCCAAATCAAAAAGAAAAAGAAACAAAAAACAATGACAATATACAAGAGCAACAAAAAAATATCAACAAGATACTCGGGTGCTGCAGAGAAGACTGCCTCCTTCAGTGGTCAACAATTTAAATAAATACCATGGAGGACACTCAATTACACCAGATTCCAGTGTGCATGAGTCACTATCAAAGGGACTAGTTATTGACAATCAACATTTTTATTTATTTTAGAAATAGATAAGGCCATATAAGCAAAAACTATACCAAGAGCTTTTGCTACTGTCATAACTTGCTTGTTTGCCTCTCTACCTCTCTTCAGTGAGGCGGGAAGTCACCAGAAACACCACAATTGCCCCCAGGTGGGTTCACAGGCCCCTTAATGATGTAATAGTGTGTGTATTGCGTGTGAGTGTGAGATAAGGGCAATCAAGATGTTTGTGCAAGCTTTATTCTGTGTTTGTATTGTTGAAGTATAGTTGAATGACCAATTTGTATAGGTATTCACAAGTCGGGTGGGGTGAGGGGGATTTGTGCTCTGCTGAAATGTGGGGTTCCTATCATGTCTAAGTCCTTTGGTGGGTAATATGTTGGTTTCAGCATAGATGTGTGGGATTGGTGTGGTTTCTGTACATCTTGTGCAATTTAGAGCTGTTTAGAGTGGGTATTTTTGAGTGTTGGGTACCAGGCTGGTGCAGCGTAGTTTAAGATTTGTTTAAATAGTATGGTGAGGGATTCCTTCTTTTGTCCAAAGGTAGTGTTGGCTAGTGTTTTGAAGGCATTAATTTTCTTTGTGGTTTTGTTTATTATGTTGGTTGTTGTATGCTTTGAAGATTATGTAAGTATCGAGTGTGATGCCTAGTGGGGTGCGGCATTTCATTCCAAATTCTTGTCCATTTAGTTTGGGGGGGCATTTGTTTCATTCATGGTTGCTGAGGGTGAATAGTATTATTGGTGATTTGCCTGTGGATGCTGTCATCCTGTGAGCCATTGTCTCAGTGTGTTAATGTAATGTTGAAGTGCATTCAAAGTGAAATTTTGTGCACTGTAGAGCACAGCTGCACATTTGTATAATATTGAGCCAACTAAAAATCAAAAGACAAAACCAGTTTGTTTGGGAGGGGGAAAGGGAGGAGGGGGAATTTCAGAGTAATGTTACAACTATATATTAAAGCTTGTTTTTAAATACTGCTTTTCAACACTAGCTTGCCTCTTGCCTATCAAAGAGTAAGGTTTTACTGCTCACTTACCTTGTGGCCTCTTGAACATTTTTATTCATATACAATGTAAAAAAAAAGAATATGGGTCAAAAGAGCTACCTCAAAGGCCATAGACTATACTATACTTTTTGGCCTCCTACCTGTGAAACAAGTGGAACCCAGGAACTTTGCATCTTCTGGGTGGGTCTAGAGGCTAATTGAGGTGGAGTGGTTCATGGTTGTGCGAGGTTAGGGAAGTCAAGGATAATGTGTTTAATATCCTATGGGTCTATTTTACATCTAATGCAAGTTAGTGTTGGACCAAGGTTTATTCTGCACTTATATTTTAAGAGGAGTGCCATAGGGTCAAATCTTAGTTGGGTAAAGGTAGTGTGGTTAGATGAAGATGGTTCATTTACGATGTTTATCTATGGGTAATGGTAGCATGGAGATCGTTCATTTAGGATGTTTATCTGTGGGTAATGGTAGCATGGAGATCGTTCATTTAGGATGTTTATCTATGGGTAATGGTAGCATGGAGATCGTTCATTTAGGATGTTTATCTGTGGGTAATGGTAGCATGGAGATCATTCATTTAGGATGTTTATCTATGGGTAATGGTAGCATGGAGATAGTTCATTTAGGATGTTTATCTGTGGGTAATGGTAGCATGGAGATCGTTCATTTAGGATGTTTATCTGTGGGTAATGGTAGCATGGAGATAGTTCATTTAGGATGTTTATCTGTGGGTAATTGTAGCATGGATACATGGAGATGGTTCATTTAGGATGTTTAAGTATGTGCAGGTAAGGTGTGGATGTGTTTCATCAGGTTATGCTTTGGAGGAGGGAAGGTAGATTGTTATTCTACTGTGCTGGGAGTAATTTTTTAGTCTGGATGGCAGTAGTTTTGTTTTGAGGTGGTTGTTGGAGTAGGATTGGTTTAGGGCTCTGTAGAAGTTGTGAATTTCCATCATGCTTAGATCTACTGCATTTTCTAGTACTTTGGTTTCTGCATGCATAGAATGAGGGTGGTTTGTATATATTCTGTAATAACTTTGAGTGCTTTTTCATGAACTGTTTATAGCTTGTCTATTATTTTTGATCTCCATAATTAATACCAGTGTGGATGAATTGTATGTGTAGTGTGATTAGAATGCGGGAGTTTGGAGCATTGACTTTTGTTAACTTTGTTATATTAGGTACAGGAGATGGTGGTTAATTTGTCACCTATCACTATAAACAGGTATAATTACCAAAGTTACATGTTAGAATTGATAAATGATTATACTAATTTTATTCAATGAAATCACCATCGACCTAAACTACAGTTTCTGGGTGTTGTCGGAACCTGCTGCAGGCATTCTCAATGATCCCCTTTTTAACTGGGTGAAAACTGTGATGATCTTGACCTAAACTCCACCTTGGTGGTGTACTGTGACTCTGTCTCTCTCTCAATCATACCACATACAGATGTGTGGCCAAATGTTCAGGGTGATGTGGTAAAAAAAAAAATGTCTGACACCCAAGATTGGATTCTCTTGCTTGTGTGGCATGATATAAGAGTTCTTCTACCACATGCACGTCCTTCCACCTCCTGGAACCAATGCAATACCAACTTCTTCAGGTACTTGCAGGGTAGGCAAAAAAAAAATTGGGGGGGAAAAGTCCAATAAAACCCGGGTTATATTCTGTTTTTTTATTTCAAAGCTCAGGTTTTTTCAAAAAAACAAATGACACAAGCATTAGAATAACATAGAAAAAGAATAGCTATTTCTATTTTTATATAATACCAGGCAATGGCTTCGCCACACCCCACTACAGGGGGAGCTTGCACTTTGCTACTAAGATTAAAAAGGAACTCTAAACTAAATTTCCCCCCTTTCAAAATATCCTGTTGCTAAAATATAGTTATAGAAGAAGATATATAAAAATAAATTTTCTGAACTTCACCATTTGTAATTCTTTGGGTTTTAAAAAATTCACAAAATTTTGATAATTATATTTATTTCTAAACTTCATGATTTTGTTTTTCACTAACTTTATAATTTAAGAAGGGGATTTTTTTGAGTATTTGAATAATAATTTCATCTTAGTTTTATCAAAGTTATTTTTAATAATTCTTTTATAATATCAAAAAATAAAATGGTGAAGTTCAGAAATAAATATAGGCATCAAAATTTTGTGAAATTTTTAAAACCCAAAGAATTACAAATGGTGAAGTTCAGAAAATTAATTTTAATATATCTTCCTTTTTAAAATTAATATAATTGGCGAAGTTCAGAAAATTTATAAAAATATAACCATGGCTACTTTTTTTTTAGATTTTAAATTTTAATCTTAGTAGCGAAGCGCAAGCTCCCCCCCATAGGGGGTTCTGGCGAAGCCATTGCTTGATATTATAAAAGAATTATTAGAAATAACTTTGATAAAAAAACATGTCATAATCAAACTAAGATGAAATTATTATTCAAATACTCAAAAAATCCCCTTCTTAAATTATAAAGTTAGTGAATAATTACTTAGTTTAATAATTATATTATAGTAAGAACAGAATTGTGGGTACCCATGATAGCCATAACCTGTAGAAGGAGAGATGAATTATGAGTCAGTATCAGAGAAATAACCTTAATTTAATACATATTTGTTGAAATTATAAACATAAATATGAATTTTGAATAAAATAATGATAGCTTTCATTTCTTAAAAAAAGGTGTAATTTTGTAGATAACAAAAAACCTCCTCTCCCCCCCAAAATGGTAATAAAACCCAGGTTTTTTGATTTGCCAACCCTGGGTACTTGATTAAGCTCTCTTTAGTGAGTCTGAGGCCCTCCAGGTAGATAAATAGGAGGCAGATGTCATCATGTACTAACTGCCTCATGACAGAGACTGACACTCCTATTTCCATGACTATGGACCTCAGTGCATTGTTGAGGTCATAGCCAATGATGGCCTTGATCTCTGCAACAAATTGGGGCTTCTTTTTGTATCCGAATGCTCAAAGTGAGGTTCTGAGCTGCCATACCCTCATAATCACATTGTGACCCATCCAACTCTTTCATGATCAGCCGCACCATCTTCAGGTTGACACCCAAGCACTTTGAGATCTTCGCTTTGGAACTCTTGGCGGCAAAAAAATTGTAGCATTGAATTCAGCCATGCTATTGCTTACGTCACAGATAATACAAAACTGAGTCTACTATGATAGGAGAGAGGACTGATACCAGACAACACGCATGAATGTAATTCAGAGTTGCCAATGGTGACAAATTAACCACCGCACCCTGTATATATGGAATGAAGGTCATATGAATGTTGCATATGATTAGCGGGAGAATGAAGTTTTGTACATTCAGACTGATTTTTTTGTGATGAGAGATATAACCTTATTCTATCTCCCAACTGATGCCTTTCTTACTGCCAAAAGTCCACCCCAACTAGCACAATTCTAATCCTCCATAAGTTACGGAAGAGGACTTCAGCTGACTAACTTGCCAGACACTTACCTCTCTTGTGCAAGGTGGGCAGCCCCTAGGAAGGCCACTACACTCACTGGGTAGGTCCTCAGGTCCCTAAGAGAGGAGATAGTGTATGGTTTATATTGTTGTAGTATAGTGGAGTAGCCTGTGAAGTATAGTGGAGTGTAATGGAGTGGCCAGTGGAGTATAATGGAATGGCCAGTGGAGTATAATGGAATGGCCAGTGAAGTATAATGGAATGGCCAGTGGAGTATAATGGAGTGGCCTATGGAGTATAATGGAATGGCCAGTGGAGTATAATGGAGTAGGGAGAGTATAGTGGAGTATACTGGAGGGGCCAGGAGTATACTGGAGGGGTCAGGAGTATACTGGAGGGGCCAGGAGTATAATGGAGTGGCCAGTGAAGTATACTGGAGGGGTGGTAGAGCATACTGGAGTGGCCAGTGGAGTATAATGGAGTGGCTGTGGAATATAATGGAGTGTCATGACTAACTTTGTCATAAGTACCATCTCTTCATCTGTTACACTACCGAGGCAGCATTACAAAGAGTACCATTCTCACTTTCCAATCCACAAGGATTTATCAGGAACTAAAAATATAAATAATTTGTTAACACATTGATAACGATGGTTCCCAAAAGATTAACTTTTAGGGGGATTAGAAATTGGTATACAAAGTCAGTGGTAGCTGAATATAAAAGGCTCGCTAATCATGAGATAGAAACTGTTGAGGAATTATGTATGGGTGTACAACCTAATCCGTGGGTCCATACACACATAAATAGGTGGCTGAAAGCTGAGAGGACACGCGTGAATGAAGAGTGGGGAGGTAGGCATCGCTCCAGTTCAAGGGGAGGCTCAAACAAAAAGGGCGTAAGCGAGTGAGTGAGGTTGGCCTTAAAGGGTTCGTAAAATGCCAGGATTCATTCAAGGTTATTTAAAGAGACTACCCTCGACCCCCAAATGATTTAATTAGAAAAAGAGGTAATCACAAAAATATATACACGGGTCAAGATTGAGTAAGGTATTATGCAATTGCAATGAGCAGACTGGACATGGACTAATGCCGTAGAGAAATGAAAATGAGACTCAGTAATTAACAAATTATAGACAGTGGGGAATAACCTCCAGGGGAGGGGTATATAAAAAATGGGTGGAAGGACCTTTCCCTTGGGAGGTAGCTTCTTGGAGAAGGGAAAGGTGGTGACGGAACCAAGACTCGGATTGCATGGGAGGAGATCTTGCAATAGGTGTCGATTACCTCAAGGAAGAGCGAGGTGAGGTTGGAGTAAGATGAATTACTCATGGGCGGAGTAGTGAGGTACACTTAGGCTTGGGGGAGTGCACTCGGACGGGGTGACATACTTTCATGAATGGGATGAGAGGAGTATGTCGCACAAACTCTTCGAAGAAACCGCTTCACAAACTTGCCTATAGAGGATGGTCAAGAGTTCATGGTGGTGATCTAACCAACAAGACCTTCAAACTTCAGGGGTTTGACTCAAAATGAAAGGGGGGTGTATCTTCAAGGGATGTGAGCTTTACTCTCTCTCTCGAGTAACGGGGGACCCTGAATATATATACTCAACCGGCTATGTCACTAATAGGCCTCCAGGCACAGCTTCTGTCTCAAGGGAAATCCTGGTGCCGAATGGATTAGCTCTGTTTCAGATAAGGGTTTGAAAAGATGCTCATCTGGTGCCAATTCTGACCTTGAGGCATGGGGATGACTGGAGGCTCCTGTTTGGGGGGATTAATTGTCCGCGGGTCATGGGAAGTCTCACCGGCTTCCATGTGATAATCTTCATTATTGTCCTACCTTAGGATTTTGTTTGAAAAAACACGGCCTCTGCTCGAAAAAGAGGGGGGGTCAAGGTGGTCCTCCTACAGAAGTGTTCCTAGCAGAGGTTTTTAAAAAATATATTGGGTAGATGGATGAGGATGCTAGGCGGGACTGAAGTGTATGATGGGAACAGGAGCTGCCTTGTACAGGCTATTGATTATAATTAGCTTTTTCAGACTCCTTTTCTTATGTTCTTCTTAGGTTAGGAACAAAGCCAGGATCTATTATTTGAGACTACCAGGATACTATATATCTCCTGACTTTTGTTAAAATATGAACCTGGTACTACTTTGTCTTTCTTTTTAAATTTAGTGTCTCTTCTGGCAGCTGTCAAGACCAAAAGCAAGCCTATTTCTGGGCTACTTTAAAACCAAAGCCATAAGAAAAATAGAGAATAAAAAGGCATGCTCAGGTACCAGGGGCTTAAGCATGCACCCAAACCAGTCCAAGATCCTCCACACTCACACATTCAAAGAATCAGAGGTAGGGTAGCAAGCAGCCATCAGAGTATGGTTGAGAATTTACTACCTCACTAGAACCAGTGACTAGCATCAAAGAGATATGTAACTTGCATACATTTTCATGGACAATTTCCGTGTATAGACTGTTCCACTGCTACCTGGATGGGTGACACAGTCCCAAGTGCCAGCACCTCAGGTTGTTCCAAACTAGATTCAGAGAACCTGGGCATTATCTCTCAGCTATTTTCACTTTACCCCCGCCCCTTTTTTACCCCTATTTACCAACTTCTAACCTTCATTCTCTATGCAATGGGGTGGAGATTGTAGCAAAGGCTAAGCCACTACTGCACTGAATACTGGAGTGGTGGCCCAACATACTAACCCGAGCATCTTTAAAGGAGCTTTTACTCATTTTAGATGCCACATTTTCATTTTAGCTTTATTACTTTCTTTCCAAACCTCTTCCTACCAACCTTCTGCATGATACAACCTCTTTGCTATTGTACTAGAATTTTGAAAAAATCAGGGTATGTGCGCTATCTTTGCTTTTCACTTATACTTTCTAGATAAATATTGATCTTTATTACAAAAACACTAAGCATTTTTTTATAGCACCCATCTGGTGATTGCCTGGTTTAGCCTCTACTAAGCCACATTAAAAAACAAACAAAACAAACCAAAGTAAAAACAACAAAAGCAAGAAGCATACTCAGGTGTCTAGAGGTGGCCCAGAACCAACAAGTAATCGTCCTATTTAGTTACAGCATTGAATATTTAAAACCCTGTAATTGAATAGACAAATCCAGTAGGGGTTGCAAGATAGCTGCTATTGATACTGAGTTATCAAGTGATACGCAAAGGAAAAACTTATAATTACCTCTTTGAGCAGGCCATCGTGGGTCATTATTCCATAAGAACATCCAACTCCTTCTTGACTAAATTCGTATTCATTTCCATCACATAAATCCAAAGACTCTTCCTTAATCTTTGTGCCTAGGCTTTCTTCACAATCATCCTTATATAAAAATAAACAGTTATCTTTTAAAACCATTCAATTAAAAATAACTAGATATGAGCCAATAACAAGTTAATAACCTGGAAATAATTGGATAACTAGGGGCAGTTAGTTATAAGCTTCACTTACCCTTTTATCATCAAAGTCACCCAGAAGTGGATCTTCACAGAATTTATCCTTGATTATTCTTTCTCCAGAAGCACCCTGTAAGGGATTTCTTGATAATTACAGTGAACTCATCTGGTAGGCACCAATAAGGATACAGCTGCTAAAATCTCAGACACAAGCCTAGCTTCAGGCTACTATGAAAAACAAATTTTTAAAAATCAACCATAAACTGAAGCCGACTGAAAAAATTATAAAACTTAGAAAAAATGGGTGCCATCAGGGTTCTCTCTATATAAAAATACTAGGCTGAAGGCACAGGTACTGGTCACAAAATTTTCCCAGAACATTCAAGGCATTGGGGGAGTAGGTCCACAGGAAAATTTAGAACACAATGGCATACAACTTTAAATTTGGTCTGGCATTACACATCTTCTTTGCCATGCAGAGTATGGGAGAACAAAACACTGGTTGGTCCAGTCCACTGGTTGCCCACATGAGCAACCTCATTTCCTGCAACCCCTAAATGGCAATGAACTGGGCTGGACAATCTTGACATTAGCCTGACTCGGGTCAGTCATGGCATCACAGTACACTATAAGAAGACGAGATTCAAGTATCTCAAAGGTATTTACCACACAATGTTGGTTACTATGAATTACAAATCAGCCTATGGACCGAGTAGGGTGCATGAGCTCGTGTAGTGGAGCAGTGAATTACAACCAACTCAACCATCAAGACAGACACGTCACCCACCCAGAAGAGCCCTGCTTGCTTCAAACATGTGAGAGATAACATGGAAGCAACACAAACACCCTTCTCTTTGGATTTCGAGCCATCTGTGTACACTGGGGCTGACCAAAAATGTACCCCAAGAAATATAAATGCAATAGTCTTTGTGTAATAGATTTTTTTTAAGCTTCCATCTGGTGGCTGCCTAGAAGAGCATAAATTGCCATAATTACCTAATGCTAGGCTAGATAAAAATTTTTAAATAGAAGCCTGCTTTGGCATTAGAGGAAGGACTGCCTCCCATGGCATGGGTACATGTGACTGATACCAAAGAGTGAAATAAAATGGAGGATGCCAGCCTCCTCTAAGCAGCCAATGAGTTCACAAGTATGTGTGCATATTTGTTGTGAGTACAAGGGGCAAAGACTAGTAACCCCGCTTCTGGTAATGTGTGTGGAGATCACCTAGAGTGAGACAATGCTGTCATTACAGTAAGGTGTAGTGGAGCAGTCCATCAAATGCAGTGCATCCAATTCAAAAGCAACCTTGAAGTCGGTGCAGCATTATATTGTAGAAGCTTAGAGGCAACAAACATGGACAGGTGGAGTCCTCTGAGGTGATATCTTGAGCAGAACCAACAGGATATCTAGCCTGAGGGGTTAAATCAAGATTTCTAAGAAGTTTGATAGCCCCTGTGCAGAACAGTCTGGTGGAGAATGCAGTCTTCACAATATGGCACAGCCGAGCGCTCTTTCAAATTGTGGCGTCCCTGAGTGTGTTCAATTCAGAGATGACAGAAAGCAACCTGAAGCCCTCGCGGCATTAGGAGGTAGGTTCATGGGAACAGTCATGGCACAATGGCACGCAACTTTAAGTTCCCCTCGATATCTCCCATCTTCTTTGCCAAGCAGCCCATATCCCTGCCATGCAATTGGTGTGAGGAATAGTGAAACGCTGGTATGGTAGCCCAATCCTCACAGACTCTTTAGCACCTCATCGGCGCTCTCAATCCTCACATGTCCAGGAATCAAGCAAAAAATAATCTCGACATCCGCCCAGCTCGCCAAAACCATGGGGTCACGGATATCGTAAACCAGTGGATGCGGAGATTCCAATGCCCCGAGCAATACAGTCTCTGAAATGGGCACATTGCATTATCTCCCATACCAAATGGTGTATTGCAACCAGCTCAGTTGTGAAGACAGACGCAGCACCTGTCAGAGCCCCGCTCACTTCAAACAGATGGGATATGGCATGGAAACTGACCCCCTCTTGGGCCTTGGAGCCAAAAGTTGGTATCTGGGCCACACCAAAAGAGATCGAAAGGTCATCCACGTAGAGCATAGCCAGAACATTTTCCGGTAGCATCATGGTGATAATATTGATGCTCAAGGCAAAGAGTGCGACACTGAGGACACTTTCCTGCTCCATTGAGCTGGAGAGGGCTCTCCACCCATACCGGGAATCGACGATCTTGCAAAAATTCAGATATAAAGATTGGGAGGCATCCCCATCGTGTGGAGTCTCCATGATACCATATCGTCATGCAGTATCGTAGGCCTTCTCCAGATCGAAAAACACAGTGGTGCAGTGCTGTCTACGAAGGAAGGCTTCGTAGACAGCATTTTCCAATCAGAGCAGAGCATCCAACAGGAAGTAGAACTTGCAGAAGCCGCACTGTTCAGAAGACAGATGACCTACGTTGTACAGAAAAAAAAGCTAATCTAATATTTACAAATTTCTCCATCAACTTGCACAAGCAGGAGGTTAAAGATTGGGCAAAAACCAGCCAGGGTAGAGTAATCTCTCTCCAGTTTGCAAGAAGCGAGCACAGTAGCGATTCGCCAGGAATCTGAAAGGATACCCTCTACCCAGATCCTGTTGAACAAATCTAACAGAAAGGCCATGCCTCGCTCACCCAGGTGTCGAATCATGGTGTACGGGACATCATCCAGACCATGGGAAGGGTCCGTGCATGAAGCGAGAGCGGAATGCAACTTAATCAGAGTAAACCTGTCATTGAAGGGTTCTTCGCCTCTAGAGGTAAAGTCCAGTCAGCGGCCTACATGACATCACAATACGCACTAAATACTGGGGAGTGCATCCTGGCTAGAGAATAGAGAGAAAGCGGTCATGAAGGATTCCACCACGGAAGCAGGGTCTGAGATTGCAGTCTCATTATCCTGGAGAACGGGAGGGGTGGCCTGTGAGAAGTTATCGTGAATCCTTTTTGACTCACTTCTACACCTCTGCTAGAGGGTTCTTCCTGTTAAGTGAAGACATGTATGCCCGCCAAGAAGAGCGGTGAGCGTGCTCCGAAATATACCGGAACCTAGCCTGACCAAATTCACAGACAGTGAAATCGTTCGGGCGCCGCGTATAGCGCATGTAGGCATAACGCTTCTGTTTCAGGACATCTCACACTCGGCTGACCCCCACGGGAGTGGTCGATGTGCAAAACAGCCAGACATTCCTAGGAATAGTATGTAGGCTCACAGCGATGTGGTTGCTGGGGAAGAACTGAACAGACTCATCTACCAACCTAAACTCCTTGAATGGGACAGAGAAATCAGTCATTTCCTGAAATGCGGACCACTGTGCCGCATCAAGCACCACTGGGGTGAGCTCTCTGGCAACAGCGGCCCAGAAAATGATATTTGAATGGGAAAGTGATCACTACCATGGAGGTCATCAACCACCCCCCACCCCCAAAAAGGCTGTGCATCTGGAGAGCACAAAGATAGATTGAGGCAGGAAAATGAAGTGGGTCTCGGGCAGTGATGCATAAACTCATCCACATTTAAGACACCTATCGACCTATCTCCAGCTCATCGATCAGGTCGGCAAGGGCTTGACCCCGGGGATTAATCGAGTAGTCTTCCCAGAGTGGGTATCTATCGTTCAGATGTCCGAGCTGCATAGCTACTGCCTGAAAAGAGGTATCAAAGCAAAAGAAGAATGGAGAGATCATGCCGGATGTAAATCGCGTATCCTCTCACCCAGCCCCATTCCGTGGTGGTGGGGTCACAAAACCCTTATACCCCGGGGATGGTGGGCAGGGGGGCTGATGCCCAGCATAGTCCTGCCAGCTGACCCAGAGTCTGTGGCAATTCCATTGAAGAAATATGCCCTCCAGGCCGCTGTTGGCCGTCAATGCACTGTCACCTTCAAGGACTTACTGGGCAAGGTTGGGCTCACCATGTGAGTCTTTTCCTCACTCCACCTCAAAACCTTAGGCGAGTAGGGCGGCTTCTGAGGAGGGGGCCCTCTTTTCGAGGATCCACCATCTCCAAGCCACCCAGTCTACCACTGGGTATGGGCAAATGATCCGAAGCTCCTTTAGTGCTGTCCTTTCGGAGGGAAGCATTAGGAACCCTGGAAGATGGCCTCATGACCCTCTTCAGGGTTGTGGCCTCCAGTGAGTCTAACCACTAAATGGAGGCGCATGCGGCCATTTCGGCTTATGCCAAACGGTCACACTGGGGGAAGGGGGCCCTCATTTTTGCAGGGGCTGGGTATGAACCCTTTGTGCCACCAGTTCTACAAGGGGAGCGCCCGGGGTGGGTAGAACCTGCAGAAGTGTTCCAAATTTTGTGGAAACGACCGTGCTTGTATGCCTGGATGTGCCAGGAGCAGAGGGTGTCTTTCTCAACATTGAGGCATAGGAGGTACCAGGCAGTGCTGGGTGTGTCAGGACTAAGTCCTTAGCTTTGCAAAATGAGAGACATTCCTGAGTGGACATGGGTACTGTGCTTGACACCAAGCCCAGGTTTGACCCCATGGAAGATCCTCCTGTCTGAGGTGGGGTCACCTCAGGGACCTTGTCCAAGTCCATCTCAGGGAAGGATGGGGCTCCATGTGGACAGTGGACATCAACCCTCCCCCCCAAGATCACATGTGAGCTACCCTTTTTACCTAATGCCTGCAAACCAGCATCCGTTGAAGAAGAGAGGGGCCATGTACAGTTCCTCCTGTAGGCTCTTAGTGCACGAGTGTAGAATGTTAGGAGACAAGGACCGATGGGTCCTGCCCTTCTTTCAACCCCTGAGGTGGTTGGCCCTATTGACGCATTCTAACATGGAGCAGTCAATTTTCAGCTGCCTGTATGCTTTCTTGGTAGTCACTTGTGAAAGAAAAAGAGGGACTGCCACTGGGAAGAGGGTGGCACCCAAGGGCACCTCCAGAGAAGGGGGTGAGGGTTAGTCCCCTACACCTGTAGGCAAAGGAGATAAGTAAGCCTCCTCTCCAGTAGAAGAAATTTGGAGGGTCCCCTGAGAAAGCACAGGGGGTGAGACACAAATGCTCATCACTCTACACAGTAACCCACTCTGCGAGGGGTAAGTACAGGGCCGGCAAAGCCAGCTGCCGCCATTTGAAATTACTCCTCCCACCTAGTGGCCTGGCTGCCCATCAGCATGGCTGTTAAAAACACACCACCCCAAACTGAAGCTCAGGTGTGAGGGGACCCCACCTCAGCCCCAATACGGGGTAGTTGGGTGAGAGGAAGCTGGTCAGCATCAACCCAATGAAATTAGAGGCTGACCAGAGAAAGTTGTGGGAGAAGTTGTAGGGAGAGTGAGGAAGTAGAGTAAAAATGCAGGCTGTTAGAAAGAAGAAGCTAAGCTGGGGCCAGACGGGGCACTGAGTCCCATCAGCACAGTGGCAAGGCAGGTAAATTGCTGTGCCTCTTATGGGGGATGAAATGCTGAGCCTGTGCATAATGAGCACAGGATGCTCTCTACAAGGGATGTATGGAAGGTACCAGTCAACAAGCAGAGACGGGTTTGGTCAATCAAATCCACCTGCAACAGATGAAAAGATCCTTTTTGCACTATGATAGAAATCATCCTAGACCCAGCCTTTCTCTACTGGGCAAACTTATTACAGACTCCAGTTTAGCCATAATACTTTCCATTTAAAGCAATCATTCATGACCAATTGATGGCACAATATACAGCAACACAAGAGCAACAATCAACTTATGAAGTGAGGAATTAGTCAGCCTTCCTTAAACACATTAAATATCTCAAAATTAACAAGTAACTCACCCTTTTATTTTCCAATATTTCATCAGCAAATATATTCTGTTCATTAATCTTGTCTCCATCCATAATTGCTTGAAGATTCTTATGTGGATATAATATAAATTCACTAAAGTTTCTGGTGGATAAATTTCTCCTTTAACTTCAATAATATATTATACTTTATTTTCAGTTGTTTTACAAATAACCTTAGGAAGAGAGAAAGATTGTTTTAGTCTAATTCAACTATTATTTGCAGTAATTTCTTTTCCTAAACACTTTCAAAATGACATGTAACCATTAAGTGGCAGTATTAGTAAACAAAGTTAAAACACTGCACAGTTAGGGTTCACAGATCTGATAATGAATGTTTAAGATGAAGACAGACATACAAACTGGAATATATTTTTATAAATGTTCAAATATACAGTTCAATTTACAATCCTAAATACGTACAATTTGTTGATACGCTTTGTATATAATACAACATTGAGAAGTGAAATAACAAATTCCAAAATATAATATAAATATCAAGAGAGAATAAATGTAAACCATTCATGGGTAACTCTTAGGACACACATTGATTCTGTTTTCTTTCATTAACAGTCTCCAGTTTTATCCAGCATTTGAGACAAGGCAGGTGTTTGGACTAACTTTCTCTCTCTGTTATTCCAGGAGTTATATAGACCTATGCCTTAAGCCACTTGTTATTCCAGAAGTATATAGACTTATGCTTTAAGTCACTTGTTACTCCGGAAGTTATATAGACCTATGCCTTAAGTCACTTGTTATTTCAGAAGTTATAGAGACCTATGCCTTAAGTCACTTGTTATTCCAGAAGTTATATAGACCTATGCCTTAAGCCACTTGTTATTCCAGAAGTATATAGACTTATGCCTTAAGTCCCTTGTTACTCCGGAAGTTATATAGACCTATGCCTTAAGTCACTTGTTATTCCAGAAGTATATAGACTTATGCCTTAAGTCCCTTGTTACTCCGGAAGTTATATAGACCTATGCCTTAAGCCACTTGTTACTCCAGAAGTTATATAGACCTATGGCTTAAGCCACTATTGTAATTTTGATGTGTGAAATACAGCACCTGCCCACCTTGGAGGTAGGATGCGTGTTATTATTTGTATTGTTATTATATCTAACCTCTTCTTTGCAGGGTGCATTCTTTACATTCCCTGTTGTAATGTTTAATTATTTCTCTTCCTAGTTAATTAAAACAAAATGTTGCTTGGAGTTTCTTAACCTCTCAACAGTCATGGCAGCAAGATACCCAAGTATTGGAGCAAGAAAATCTATATATATACTAAACTGAAACCTAATTTAATCAGAAATAATAACTTACAATTCAGGATTTTATTTTAAGTTTTATATATTTACACAATCCCTAAGCCTATCAGAGAGACCCAACATCATCTTTCTCACACTATCTCATCATTTCTTTGGATCTCCTCCAAAGTCATAGAGCACCTCATCCTATACCATTCCATCTATAGATTCCCTTAACACCTAGATATTGATTTAGACCACTACACTCAACAACTCCACTTCTTACAGAATTGACACAAAAAATCTATAATGGCATCAATCATGAACAACCACAGTCGTTTTAATAAATGACATCAGTGAAGCTTTTAATGCCATCCCCCCCCCCTACAACCGCAGACAAAATATACAACCGCAACACAAAAAGATGGCTGGCCATCTATGCTGGGGTAGAACCACCCTTGTGATATTTGCTCACCAGCCATAAAACATCAAGAACTGCACAAAAGTCTCCCTAAAGGGTTTATACTCTCATCTACACTCTTTAACCTCTACATACATGCCATACCAATCCCCCGCTCACCCTAAATACACAGTTATATCATTGAAGATAACATACACATACCAAGACAATGACACAGCTAATCACTACTCTCCTACAACCCTACATACACATGGTTCAACACAGTCAAAATGGCCCCTTCTATAGGAACATCAATATATGCCACCCATAACAAAAAACTACAGATACCACACAGCCAAAATGCTTGTCATAACATAATCAATGACATTCTAACATGTCATAAAAACAGAACACAAATGCAAACCAAGAAAATGCTGTTTTTTTGTTGTTTTTTAATCTAAGAGGTGGATCTCACCTGGTGACTGCCAATGAAGACAAAGGATTTTTATAGTGCAATATGCCAAGTGCCACAAATGCTATTATAAGTTGCAATAATTATTTTTCAGCCTCATACTAGGCTAGGTTATAAAAAAAACAAAAGCCCAAACTAACAAAAAATAAAACAAAACAAGAAGGAAGCACACTCCGGTATAGGGGCAGGGGGGGGGGCTCTACTACCCCCAAGCACAGGAGTAAGCAGGCCACATCAAGTCAAATAAAATGGATACTGACCTCCTCAAAGAAGTCAATATGTGCACGAACTCATCCCAAGTACAAGAAACAAGTGCTAGCAACCCTGCTCATCCCAGTACCGGAACAAGTAATTTGCCTGAAAATCACCCAGACTGGGACATTCAACAAGAATGTGCCAAACAGTTTGGGAGACAACAGTTTTTCCATATGGTGCATGGGATCACTTGATCAAATGGAGGTGTGTCCAGCGAGTGTACCCAATTTAAAGACCACAGAAAGTGACCTAAAGCCATTGCAGTATGGAGGGGGATGGGGGAGATCCATGAGAACAGTTGCAGCATGATGGCTGCAACTTTAAGTTCCAATCCCATCTAATTTGGTGGGCAGCACAGATGGCTGATCTGATTCCTGCCGTGTAGTGTGTGAGGAAGAGCGAAATGTTGATCTGATTGCCCAGTCATCACACTCTTTGGCACTCTCATTCCCCACAATCCTAACAAGACCAGGAACCCAGCAGAAAAAAAATCTTGGGCATTAGTCAACATATTCATCTTGCAGCCTAATGCTAGGGTAGATTAAAAAATATATATCTACAAAAGACACCAAAAGGCAAAACAAATAAAAAAAAATAACATACCAACACAAGAAGAAGGAAGCACCTCAGGCATCAGGGAGAGGCCTGTCTGCTCCAGCGCAGGATAATGCAACCAACACCAAAGACAGTCGAATAAAATGTAGGCCAACCACCTCCAGAAATAAAGAGTGAGAAGCATCCCCTCATGGGTTTACTCTAAATCAAAAAACACTGTGAGAAGAAAGTCTCATAGACAGCATTTTTCAGTTCGAGCAGAGCATCCGACATGGAGTGGAAATTGTAGAAAACCTCACTGTGCACAAGAAAGTTGGCCTCTACTGTCCAGAAAAAAAGGCTAGTCTAATATTTACAGTTGGCCTCAACTGTCCAGAGAAAAGGTTAATCCAATATTTACCAATTTCTCCAGGAACATGCACATGCAGGAGATTAGAGAAATTGGGCAGAAACTATTCATTATCACTCATCGGTTTGCGAAAAGCGAGTATAGTAGCCATTCGCCAGGTATATGGGAGGGTACCCTCTGACCAGATCCTCTTGAACAAATCTAGTAAAAATGATTATGGATGAAGCGAGAGCAGAATGCAACTCACTCAACATAAACCTCTTGTTGAAAGGTTCTCCGCTTCTGGAGGTTAAGTCCAGTCGGTGGCCTTAAGCAACATCACAACATGTATTGAATGCTAGTGGTGGTGGTACCCCATGAGGGTGGGCATAGGGTATGTGCCCAGCATGGTCTCCTGCAGAGAGATAACTAACAGGGGATGGGAGAAGATGCTCAGCTCCTCCCAGTTGGCCCGGAGTCTGCAGCAATTAAATGGAAAGAATATGCCCTCTGGCCGTACACTCCCGAAAGGAGGGAGTCTTTTCCTCCCTCTACCTCCAAACCTTTGGTGGGCAGGCATCTTCAGAAGCGGAGATCTCTCCTTTTGAGGATTCACCATCGGGTGAGACCACACACTCTCCCTGTCCCCCAGTGCACTCAATGCCTTGTGTTCAGCCACGGAAAAGTCTCCTGCAATGGAAAAACCTGCTGTAGGAGATGTAGTGGCTTCCACGATGCCGATGGGTGCACACAGTCCGCTTCCTGCCTTTTCTGTGAGGCTGACCACTGCCCAACTACCAGACAGTGCCCAGCATACCTCCAGGCAACCCAAATCCAGCAGCTGCAACATAAAGCTTCTGTACATTCTAGTTGTGCTTCTACGTTATTCAAATTTGGGTTTATTTTGCATAACCGTGAAAAACTTTTAATTTTTTATAGGCGCATAAACTAATCGAGAAAACTATAAAATGCCTGAAATGCAGTGCAAATTTAAATTTTTCAGAAAATTTAATGTTTCGTTGCGATAAAATATATATAAATGAAAACAGTAAACAATCGGCGCATAGGGGTACATTTTCTGCAGGTTTCCATTAAAGTTTAAAAGATATTGTTCAAATTTCATATTTTTTTATAATTAATCATTTTACGTAAGTAAGTATTATTTGTCATTAGGTTACCAGGTTTTTTCTGCCAGTAAAAAGCTGTTATCATTTGCAGCGAAACAAAAAATATGAAAAATAAAATAGGAAAAAAAACAGTAAATTCATGGGGCTGCTTGAGGGGGAGATATCACTGCAGGGGGACCACCCTATGATGATCTTGAGTTTCAATCAATTGGGGGAGTCTGGGGGGCATAGCCCCCCATATATATCCATATACAAAAAAATATAACACTGTGATTGGTCACATCTGACACTACCGTCTGATGTCATGACATATATTGTAGCCCAAAAGTGTAGCCTATAAACAGCGCCACCTACCGTACACCCTTGAAGTGTTACCCTCAAAATAAGCTAGAATCGCATCCGCCCAAACTCCCAACATTTAGCCAAAATGTTTTGCGTACCATCGTTGGCGCCGCCAATCTTCATGTTTACCGAATTGGTACCTCACCAGTGGATGACAAGGGAGAGCAGGACAACTTGAAGGCAGCTGTAGAGCAGTGCATGTAGCAGAGGAAGCCAGCTGGTGGCTTTCTTTTCCTGGTGGAATTAAGATGCCGTCCAAATCTTGGTCGGGAAAGGTTCACAATGGCAGTTTTTAAAAGATTTGACGCGACTTGCAATATGTTATAAAGTACGCTCTAAAGTATTCAGGACACAACATCAAAGACGAAAAATGTAGTTTCAACCGAGATTATTTATTCACATTTTCTTCCAGTTCTCTGTTTTGGATTTGATCAATTGACAGCTTTGCGTAATGATGTGTTAAAAAATAAATATATTTTTTCAAACCATGTAAAAGAGGTTCCCAACGAACCTAATCTACCTTTTACACCTTATTAATTTATAATTTTTGTTTTGTATTATTCTAGCTGTAGTCACACCACTAATCGAAGGAAAGTTGTTAAATATATATATCATCGATATATATATATATATATATATATATATATATATATATATATATATATATATATATATATATATATATATATATATAAATTATGATGAAAATTAATGCAATATCGCAAACCACATTCTCCGAAGACAATTTAATTCAGAACAGTTTCGGTGTATCTCACACCCTTTTTCAACTGACACTGGATAGAAAATATAAGAAAAGTGCATATAAGCATAACTCAAGGTTTGGTCGTGAAAGATCCCCTCTTTTTTCCCCCAATCCCCTACTTGTGGCTAATCTGGGAAGGAAGTTAAGCCTAAACATATTGAAGGGCTGACATTTTACTATTTTGTTTTATTTGCTTTCTTATTACAGGATTAAAAGAAAATTGACCCTCAGATAGATTTAAATTAGGAACTGACGATATCAAGCTTAATTCTACGATTCTTCTCTTAACATAGTTAGCCGATTTAAATAACATTTTACTTCCATTGAAATCGATCGTATGATTCTTGTCTCTAACATGGCAAAATATTCCACCTATTTCGCTGCCCACTCTAATATCTCTTTTGTGTTCGTACAATCTCTTGTCTAGATTTCTCCCCGTTTCCCCTATATAAACTTTATGGCAATCGTTGCATGGTACTGCATATACTCCTGTGTTATGATGTTCTTTGGGTTTCCTGGCCATCATCAATTGGTTTAAAGAATTATTATATTTAAAGGCTAGAAATAGAAGAAGAAAAGGTAGAAAAAGTTATTGAAAAGGATGACAAGGGGGAAAAGATGATAGAGAAAAAGAAGAAGAAAAAAAAGACTGAAAAGACCATGACGGAAAAGAGAGAGGAATCGGAGAGCTTGCCTCAGAAAATAAAGACTCCGAGCTCAGCAGGCAAATGTGCCAGGGTCAACCTTGTGAGTGATTCCCAGGCACGGTGCCTGCAGCCCCTGCTAGCGGCCCGCCTTCGCACAAGCGTTAAGGTGAGCTGCCTCCCAGGCTGTGGGAATAAGCAGGTAAGAGCTGAGGCCGAGAAGTCTCAGATTTCTGAGACTTCAGACGTTGCCCTTATGGTAAGTGGCAACGACCTCTACCTCAGAGGAGGTAAGGTAGGCCCTACAGGCGAGATTGCGAAGACGGTTATGGGCGCTGTCGACGACTGTGGATTTAAAACCCGCGGACGCGTCGTGGTGGGGATGCTCCTGAGGTGGGGGTCCAAGCCGGACTGCCCACGTGAGAAACATGTCGCTAAAGCGGCGCCTTGCAGACCTCTGTAGGGTGGAGGGGGTCTTTTTTGTCGACCCCTACGCCGTATTCTATGGTACAAAAGACCTCTACCAAAGGGATGGGGTGCACCTCTCCTTTAAGGGCAAGGCTTTCCTAGCCAACCTCATCCAGGATGTCGTGGAGCGCACCCAAAGGAGTGTCCGGCCCATTGGGAAGGCAGACGTACGCCAGTACGCCCGAGTCACTTCCCAAACAACCTTCTTGGAGGTTGTACGAAATGGTGCCACCGCGACAACCAAGAAGTCAGGAAACGGAAGAGTATAGGGGGTCTTACATTAGGGGACTCCCTGAAAGTTCTTCTGTTTAATGCAAGGTCAATCAGGAACAAGTTTCCTGAGCTCCGTGGCCTCGTAGCAATGGAAGAACCCGAAATGGTAGCCATAACAGAACCGTGGATAAAAACCTCAAACCGAGACTTTGAAGGTGAATTCACGGTTCCTGGCTTCCAACTCTTCCACAAAGATAGGCCAGACAGAGAGGTTGGCGGTGTAATGTTGTATGTCAAGGATACAATCAAATCTACGAACTCCAACATTATATCCGATCACGAGCTCCTAGGTGTTGACCTAGAGATAGGTCCTGTCAGATACAGGACCCTGTTGATTTACAGACCCCCTTCCCAACCCGTTGAGAAGAACAGGAAACTGTACCAGCTGCTGGGTGAGCTTGTTCAAGGCAGAGTGTGCATCGTTATGGGCGACTTCAACAGACAAGTTGACTGGGAAACCAGAGCAGCCTGTGGCGATAGCGCGCTACTCCTGGATTTCGCCAACAACGAGTTCCTCACTCAATGGGTCAGAGAACCGACGAGAGGAAACAATATCCTCGACTTGGTCTTCACCTCTGAGTATGATATCGTTGAGGATGTCTCTGTAGGCGAAGAGCTCGGTGGCAGTGATCACCAGCTAGTTAGATTTAGCGTCAAGATCCCGAAGGTAAGGCCTGTTGCCAGTCAATCAAGGAAAGTTGACTCGAGAAGAGCAGACTTTGCAAGCCTTCGTACTGGGCTGACTGATGTAAGGCTAGCAGGAGGCGAAGAGGTTGAGGATTCGTGGAACAATTTAAAAAATAAGTTCATGAGTCTTCAATCAAGTTGCATCCCTCTGAAATGCCTCCGTCGGTCTTCTGTTCAACCAAAGTGGTTTAATCGAGAAATCGGCCAACTGCTTAGGGAGAAGAGAAATGCGTACCGGCGATCGAAGATCTCGGGTGCCTTTGACGAGTACCAGAGGCTAGTCAGGAGAGTGAAGTCCAGCATAAGGGCAGCTAAGCGTACTAAGGAACTCCGAGTGGCGAGACTCTGCAAGGAGAATCCCAAGGAGTTCTTCGGCTATGTAAATAGCCGTAAACCAATCCATCGTAGGATTGGGCCCTTAGTGGACGAGGAGGGTGCATTAACTCACTCAGATGCAGAAAATGCTAACCTTCTTAATGACTATTTCTCTTCAGTGTTTACTAAAGAATGTGGTTCTATCCCCCAGCCTACGGATTCCTACTCGGGGTAAAAGCTGGAGGCAATGGACTTCACCGAAGGAGAAATAAAGAAAAAAGATCGCTGACCTAAAGACGAATAAGTCCCCTGGACAAAACGGGTTTCTATCCAAGGTGTTGAAGGAAGTGTGCGATGAAGTATCACGACATCTGTGCGCTATCTTTAACATGTCAATCCGGACCGGATGCGTTCCTAGAGACTGGCGTGAGGCGGAGGTGACTCCGATCTTCAGGAAAGGAGACCCCAGCCATCCGTCAAACTAACGACCCATCAGTTTGACTTCGATAGTCAGTAAACTCATGGAAAGCATGATAGTGGACAAAATGACGTCGTATATATAGTCAACCCTGCTACTGAGAAGTTCCCAGCACGGCTTCCGAAGGCAACGGTCATGCCTGACGAACCTTGTGGAATCGTTCCACTACGTGTTCAGTGAGCACGATCGGGACAAGGCGGTGGATGTGGTTTACTTAGACTTTCAGAAAGCCTTTGATAAGGTACCACACCGCCGCCTTCTCCGGAAAGTGCGAGCGCTTGGCATAGACGGAAAAGTAGCGGCTGGATAGATAACTGGCTAAGTGGCAAACGGCAACGGGTGGTGGTAAATGGTAAGGCTTCTGAGTGGGTGCCCGTTACTAGCGGGGTGCCTCAAGGTTCTGTTCTGGGACAACTACTGTTCATCATCTACGTCAACGACATGGACGGTGACATGGTTGCCAAGATTTCCAAATTTGCCGACGATACCAAGCTTGGTATGAACGTTGCAAAGGATGGAAATAATGCCCGCCTGCAGGAAGACCTTGGGAAGATTGGGGAGTGGTCGGACACGTGGCAATGCCTTTTAACGTGGGGAAATGCAAAATAATGCATATCGGCCACAAAAACCCCCAATTTCATTATATCCTTAAGGGCACTGCTCTTGAATAGAGTGACACTGAGAAGGACTTGGGTGTTACTATTACTAGCGACCTCAAGTTCTCGAAACAGTGCATCGAGGCAGAGAAGAAAGCCCAAAGGATGTTAGGCTACATAAAGCGCCAGTTTGGATGCCGTAACAAGGAGATAGTACTTTGTCTGTACAACTCCCTCGTTCGGCTGCACCTAAAGTATGCCGTACAATTTTGGAGTACTTCGTTTCGAAAGGACATCGCAAGGTTGGAACGCGTACAAGCTAGGGCAACCAAGCTGATTCCCTCTATCCGACATAAAAGTTATGAGGATAGACTAAGGGAATTAGATCTGTTCTCGCTGGAAACCCGTAGACTGCGAGGTCAGCACATCGAAGTTTTCAAAATACTTCGAGGGTTCAACAATGTTGACTGCCGGGATATTTTCACACTGAGTGAGAACAGAACGTGCAATCACGGCTTCAAACTTGAACTGAAGCGTTACAACCGCAATCTGTGTGGAAATCTTTTCACCTACAGTATCTGCGGTAAGTGTAACGCACTTCCAGTGGAACGCACTTCCAGTGGAAGTTGTCAACAGTAAATCTGTTGACCAGTTCAAGTCAAGACTAGACAAAGTCTTGAAAAGTGGCCGTTTAGGGACGCAAAACAATTGAGCAGCCATGTGCCTGCTCGATTGCTAGTCCAAAGGTACCCTCTTTGAATGGACCGTAAGGTCTCTCTCTCTCCCTCTCTCTTTCTCTCTCTCTCTCTCTCACGAAGGCAGATGGCTGAAAGAAGGTGGAGAGGAAGAAGGAGAAAGCGTGCAAGAAACCGGAGGTCACTGTCTATGGTGACTCTCAGGCTCGAGGACTAGAACCGTTCCTGCGAGCACGGCTCCAAAAGAAAGTTGAGGTCAAGTGCCTGCCCGGCAAGGGTAATAAGGCACTGAGAAAGGAGGTGGAGAAGAGTCCCACTACTGAATCTTCAGTAGTAGCCATTCTGGCTAGTGGCAACGACCTCTACTTCCGCAACGGGGGAGCAGGGGCGACAGAACCAATACTCCAGAACGTCATGGGGGCAGTCGACGACTGCGGACTAAAGACGAGGAGGAGGGTCGTTGTCGGGATCCTTCCACGGAGGAGCCCTAACCCCATTACATACCGTCGCAATGAGCTGGTAAACCAGAGGTTTGAGAGACCTCTGTACAGCTGAAGGGGTCTTCTTCGCGGACCCTTTCCGGACGTTCTTTGGTAGGAACGACCTCTACGAAAGGGACGGAGCCCACCTGTCGATGAAGGGAAAAGCCATGCTGGCTAACCTCATCCAGGAGACGGTTAACCGCTGCGTCCGGTCTGTTCGGGAAAGGAGGACCGTTCCTGCCGCCAAGCCAAAGGCGGCGGGAAACGGTCGAACTTAGGGAGACCACCAGCCGGGAACTCCCTTAAGGTTCTTCTGTTCAACGCGAGGTCCATCCGGAACAAGTTTCTGGAATTAGTGGCCCTCGTAGCAACGGAAGAACCAGATCTGGTGGCCATCACGGAGTCGTGGATTCGAACCTCTGTTCGTGACTTTGAGGGCGAATTCGCAATCCCGGGCTACCAGATCTTCCACAAAGACCGGCTGGCGAAGGAGGGGGGCGGAGTGGTGGTGTACGTGAGAAGTGTATTCACGGCAACGAGCAGCACCACCACCGCCCACCAAGAAGTCATATGCGTGGACTTGGAGCTGGGTACCACCAAGTACAGGACTGTTACAGTTTATAGACCCCCATCCTCGACGGAGGATCAAGACAGGGACCTCTATAATCAACTGAATCAGTTAACTGAAGGCACGGTGAGTATCGTCATGGGGGACTTCAACACTCACATTGACTGGGCAACCAGAGAAGCCCGCATCGACAACATACGGCTCCTTAACTTCGTAAATGAAGGATTCTTCACTCAATGGGTGAGAGAACCAACACGAGGTGCAAACATCCTCGACCTAGTTCTCACATCCGAGGATGACATCATTGAGGAAGTTAGTGTAGATGAGGAGCTAGGTGGCAGCGACCACCGCCTCATCAGGTTCTGCATTCGAGTCCCAGCTCACGAAGCAGTAGCTCGTGCTGCAGCCAAGCTGAACTTCAGAAAGGCAAATTTCGCGGGACTTCGTGCTGGCGTGGCAGCGATAGAGGTGGAAGATAGTGACAACGTCGAGCAACCATGGAAGAATTTCAAAAACTCATTCATGGCCCTGCAGTCACGATTCATTCCATCAGAACGCGGCCGAGTCGGAGCTACTCAACCCAAGTGGTTCACCCCCGAAATCGGGAGAACCCTACGGAAGAGAAAAACCGCCTATCGCCAAGCGAAGAACACTGGAGAATTCGAGCACTACAGAAGTCTATGCCGAAGTGTCAAGTCCATGATAAGGGTGGCGAAACGCGCCGAAGAAGTCCGTGTGGCGAGACTCTGCAAAGAGAGCCCCAAGGAATTCTTCGGATACGTAAACAGCCGTAAGCCGACACGTAGACGGATCGGTCCCTTGGTGAAAGAGGATGGTGAGCTAGAGCTCAGTGACGAAGCGAATGCGACCATCCTCAACAAGTACTTCTCGTCAGTTTTCACTGAGGAGAAGAACACCACTCCTGAGCCTCGCGACAAGTACGAAGGCTCAGAGCAATTGGAGAGATTTCACTTCGAAGAGACGACAGTGCGTTCAAAGATCGACGCTTTGAACCGCTACAAGTCGCCAGGGCCCGATGGCTTCTTACCACGGGGGCTGAAGGAAGTGCGAGATGAGGTCTCCCCACATCTCTGCTCGATCTTCAGTAAATCGCTCGAGACTGGATGCGTGCCAAAGGACTGGCGAGACGCGGAAGTCACCCCCATATTCAAAAAGGGTAACGCGAGCGAGCCATCTAACTACCGGCCGATCAGCCTGACGTCGGTAGTAGGAAAATTGATGGAAAGTATCCTGGTTAACGAAATAACGCAGCACGTCGAGTCCAACCACCTATTGAGGAATTCCCAACACGGGTTCCGGCGGCACAGGTCATGCCTAACGAACCTTTTGGAATTCTTCCACTTCGTGTTCAGCGAGCACGACCGGGAGAAGGCGGTGGATGTCATCTACCTCGACTTGAAGAAGGCCTTCGACAAGGTGCCCCACCGCCGATTGCTGAAAAAGGTTCGAGCGCTAGGCATCGCCGGAGCTGTAGGTGACTGGATCGAAAACTGGCTGCATAGTCGAAGGCAGCGAGTAGTGGTGAACGGGCAAACGTCCGGTTGGCTACCGGTAACAAGCGGCGTTCCCCAAGGCTCCGTGCTGGGCCCCCTACTCTTCATCATCTATGTAAACGACATAGATGATGGCATAACTGCGAGGATTTCCAAATTTGCCGACGATACCAAACTAGGTATGAACGTGGCAGACGCGGAAAACGTCGAGAGACTCCAAGCCGACTTGAGGAAACTCGGGGAGTGGTCAGACAAATGGCAAATGCCGTTCAATGTCGAAAAGTGCAAGGTGATGCACATCGGCCACAGAAATCCCCAAGCCGTCTACAGCCTCAAAAACTCGGCGCTCGAGAGCACAGACATGGAAAAAGACTTGGGAGTCGTGATCACCAGCGACCTCAAGTTTTCCAAGCAGTGCATCGATGCGGAGAAGAAAGCCCAGAGAATTTTGGGGTATATCAAGAGACAGTTTGGGTATCGGAACGGGGAAATCGTTCTCACTCTCTTTAATTCCCTGGTCCGACCTCACCTGGAGTACGCAGTCCAGTTTTGAAGTCCATCCCTTCGGAAAGACATCGCCCGACTGAAGCGAGTACAAGCCAGGGCGACCAAACTGATCCCCTCGATCAGGCACAAAAGTTACGAAGCCCGCCTAGAAGAACTAAACCTCTTCTCACTGGAAACCCGAAGACGGCGCGGTCAATTAATCGAGGTCTTCAAAATCCTCCGAGGTATTGACCACGTAGGCAACGGGGACATGTTCCAACTAAGCGAGGGCGTAACGAGAAACCACGGCTACAAAATTGAGCTGCCGCGTTATCAGCGGGACAGATGCGGGAACTTCTTCAGTTACAGTATCTGCAACGAGTGGAACGCGCTTCCGCCAGAAGTCGTGAACAGCGACTCTGTGGAGCAGTTCAAAAGGCGCCTGGATAAAGTCCTGGTTCGCTGACAGGCTCACGAGTCCCTGACTCGTAACAAGTACCCTCTCGTATGGACCGTAAGGTCTTCTAGGGTACTTCTTTTCCTTGTGACTCCTTGCGACTCTCTCTCTCTCTCTCTCTCTCTCTCTCTCTCTCTCTCTCTGTCTCTCTGTCTCTCTGTCTCTGTCTCTCTCTCTCTCTCTCTCTCTCTCTGTCTGTCTCTCTGTCTCTCTGTCTCTCTGTCTCTCTCTGTCTCTCTCTCTCTCTCTCTCTCTCGCTAGCCAGGAGAGTGAAGTCCAGAATAAGGGCGGCTAAGCGGTCTGAGGAACTCCGAGTGGCGAGACTCTGTAAAGAGAATCCCAAGGAGTTTTTTGGATATGTGAACAGCCGTAAACCAATCCGTCGAACGATTGGCCCTTTGAAGAATGAGGAGGGAACATTAAAGCATTCAGATGCAGAAAATGCTAACCTCCTCAACGACTACTTCTCCTCAGTGTTTACTGAAGAGTGTGGTCCCATTCCCCAGCCGACGGATTCCTACTCGGGGGAAAAGCTGGAGGCAATGGACTTCACCGAAGGAGAAATAAAGAAAAAGATCGCTGACCTAAAGACGAATAAGTCCCCTGGACCGGATGGGTTTCTACCTAAAGTGTTGAAGGAAGTGTGCGATGAAGTATCACGACATCTGTGCGCTATCTTTAACATGTCAATCCGGACCGGATGCGTTCCCAGAGACTGGCGTGAGGCGGAGGTGACTCCTATCTTCAAGAAAGGAGACCGTAACCAACCGTCGAACTACCGACCTATCAGTCTGACTTTGATAGTCGGTAAACTCATGGAAAGCATCATGGTGGACAAAGTGACGTCGTATTTAGAGTCAAACCTGCTACTGAGGAGTTCCCAGCACGGCTTCCGAAGGCAACGGTCATGCCTGACGAACCTTGTAGAATTCTTCCACTTCGTTTTCAGTGAGCACGATCGGGACAAGGCGGTGGATGTGGTCTACCTAGACTTTCAGAAAGCCTTTGATAAGGTACCACACCGCCGCCTTCTCCGGAAAGTGCGAGCGCTTGGCATAGACGGAAAGGTAGCCGGCTGGATCGAGAACTGGCTAAGTGGCAGACGGCAACGGGTGGTGGTAAATGGACAGTCTTCTGAGTGGGTGCCCGTTACTAGCGGGGTGCCTCAAGGTTCTGTCCTGGGACCACTACTATTCATCATCTACGTCAACGACATGGACGGTGACATGGTTGCCAAGATTTCCAAATTTGCCGATGATACCAAGCTTGGTATGAACGTTGCAAAAGATGGAAATACTGCCCGCCTGCAGGGAGATGTTGGGAAGATTGGGGAGTGGTCGGACACGTGGCAAATGCCTTTTAACGTGGGCAAATGCAAAGTGATGCATATCGGCCACAGAAACCCCCAATCTCAGTATATCCTTAAGGGCACTGCTATGGAATCCACCGACACTGAGAAGGACTTGGGTGTAACAATCACTAGTGACCTCAAGTTCTCGAAACAGTGCATTGAGGCGGAGAAAAAGGCCCAAAGGATGCTAGGCTATATTAAGCGCCAGTTTGGTTATCGGAACCAGGAGATTGTACTTTGTCTGTACAACTCACTTGTCCGACCGCACCTGGAGTATGCCATACAATTTTGGAGTCCTTCATTGCGAAAGGACATCGCGAGATTGGAACGCGTACAAGCCAGGGCAACCAAGCTGATTCCCTCTATCCGACATAAAAGTTATGAGGATAGACTAAGGGAATTAGATCTGTTCTCGCTGGAAACCCGTAGACTGCGTGGTCAGCTCATCGAAGTTTTCAAAATACTTCGAGGGTTCGACAATGTTGACTACCGGGATATTTTCACACTGAGTGAGAACAGAACGCGCAATCACGGCTTCAAACTTAAACTGAAGCGTTACAACCGCAATCTGTGTGGAAATCTTTTCACCTACAGTATCTGCGGTAAGTGGAACGCACTTCCAGTGGAAGTTGTCAACAGTAAATCTGTTGACCAGTTCAAGTCAAGACTAGACAAGGTCTTGAAAAGTGGCCGTTTAGGGACGCAAAACAATTGAGCAGCCTTGTGCCCGCTCGATTGCAAGTTCAATGGTACCCTCTTTGAATGGACCGTAAGGTCTCCTAGGGTACCTTCTTTCCTTGTTGTTACTCCTTGTTGTTGTTACTCTCTCTCTCTCTCTCTCTCTCTCTCTCTCTCTCTCTCTCTCTCTCTCTCTCTCTCTCTCTCTCCTCCCTCCTCTCTCCTTTCCTCCTTTCTCCCTCCCTTCTTATCTCCCTCCCTTCTTATCTCCCTCCCTTCTTATCTCCCTCCCTATATCTCCCTCTTTATCTCCCTTCCTCCCTCCCTCCCTCCCTCCCTCCCTCCCTATCTCCCTCTCTCCCTCCCTCGCTCTCTCCCCCCTCCCTCCTTATCTCCCTCCCTCTATCTCCCTCCTTATCTCCCTACCTCTCTCCCTCCCTCTCCCTCCCTCTCACTCCCTCTCCCTCTCCCCCTCCCTCTCTCTCTCTCTCTCTCTCTCTCTCTCTCTCTCTCTCTCTCTCTCTCTCTCTCTCTCTCTCTAAATTACAGAATGCGAATTTTAATGTTATCCTATTTTTTTGAGAAAGTGATGCAAGCTAAAATCAAACATACATAAAGATTTACACACGGTACTACACATGCCACTCTTTCAGCCACATTGAAAGAAAAAGTAGTCATTTAGGCCTCACCTGTACATATATAAGAAGATAATCAAGCGGAGAAAATCCGCGAAAATGAGAAGTAGAACTTGCTATTATGGAGTGGTAGGGATGACTGTTGCGCAGAGAACGGTGATACAAGATTGAATGTTAAGCATGTACCAACAGGACCAACGGTGAAGCACCGTTTTCTTTAATCTAATTTAATAAAAAAACTAATTTTTTTTTAATCTAACCACCACGGTCACAATCTCTTTTATTAATCTGACCCTCACGGACTCCTTGAAACCTGGACTTAGAATATGGCTAATAAAATGAGTAATCGTGAAAAAACGGCCATGTATCAAATAGTTAATGCAGGAGGTGTGAGCAGATTGCGTTTTTAAAATTGCTTGAATTAATCTTCTTCACAGTCAGCACAAACTACCACCCATTCAAAGCTTGGGTGGATTTCAGAGGAAGGTTTTCACTGATTTAACTCTTAATTGTCCAAGTCTGGAGTAGATTATCCGGGATTATTACTGTGTGTTTTTGTCATTTTCCAGCCACCATTCTTCGTGGACGCACTATAGTCAAATGGTGTGGTGGAATTCAAGGCTTGTGGGTTGCGGAGCTTCGATGTACAAGGAAGGGACCTTGTACGCAACGCTGATCTTCTGTAACTATCGCACAGGTGCCAATTCCAACGGTGCCAAGGTTTATGAAGTGGGCCCTCCAGCGAGCAATTGCCCCAGCGGAACCCGAACGTCTCATCCGCTATACAGCGCGCTCTGCGGTAAGAATTTAGCTAATGGGAGTTGGTCACGAAGTCTTTAGATCTTCCTGGTCCGAGGTCTTTCGGTGGTAAATCTATGTTTCCGGAATGACGCCAGTATTTAATCGTATTTTCTTCAACAGTGACCGAAGGCGCAAGAAGTACACCCACATTCCATACGGATGAGATAATGCTGGGGATACCTGGATACTATAATGTGGTCGGGTCATGCGAGACAGCAGGATTCAGAATCCCGGAATCTGTACCCATCCCCACCCCCATCCCTCTGGCTAAGAAATAATGTACTCGGTGATCATATTTACACGAAACAATTGTTGAACTGTGTGCTAGATTTGAATTATGTTGTAGGCTAATAAAAGAGCATCCAATGAAGTATTTGTCCACCTCAGGGAAGTATTGACGAAGTCTTGCGTGTAGATTGCTCAAGACTTGGAAATAACAAGGCAAATAACAAGGTTGCCCAAAGACTTCGAACGCATTATGCAACACGACTTTGCCCAAAGGAAATTAAAGGAGGGATCATCAGCCTCAAGCTCACTTCAAGTGGTTAATCCAAGCACCTCGCAGGAAGAGTGGGTCAAGGGAAAGGAGCCTTCAGGGCCATCTTCCGTTTTACAGGACCAACTAATGGAAGATTTTTCCCCTAATTGTTCATTCCACTCTATCCAGCTACCACTCTGTTCACATCGTCAAACTTGAAAGAGTGAAGAAGAAATCACCCCTCATCATAAAAGGATCACTCCTCTTAACTTGAAGCTAGGCAGAAGGAGGTGGAAGAACAACTAAATATCCAACAGGAGACGCCACACACTCTTTCCCAGTATCCTCCACACACTCCGTACTAGAAGAGGCACAACAATGACTACCATTTACAACGAATACCTACTAACTACCGATTATGACAACCACGAATATGACAAATACGATTTTTAGCAACAAAAATATGAATAAAAACAACATTCTACCTTTCAATCGCACAAAAAACACTCTTCACTAATAATCGCACCTACTCTCAACCACACTTACAAGAGACATCATATCATTAGTCTGATCTCCAGACACCTTGCATGCACGGGTTCTTTCTTTCACTCTCGCTTCACTTCCCTCGGTCCATTTAGAGAGGAGTGCACAAGAATTTGGTGCTGGGTGTTCGGCAGGCATAATCGACCGTTTGGAAGGAGGTGGCAAAGAATTCAGTTGCAGCCACGGGAGTAAGAGAGAGTGGGGCTGGAGGTCGTCCTCAAATTATGTACTGAAATCCAGCTGTCGATCCACCAGAGGAGGGGCAGAGAAATTAATGCTAGAGCGAAATCAGCGGGGCCAGTGATAAGGGTCACCATGGAGCCTTGTTTCGTGAGGGCGAAGCGAGGCCAAAATTACTGGCCTAGAATTTTCCAACACTTTGAAATCCTTTCATCAATGAGCACTAGGATACACGGGGCTGACCCGGAAGAATTATATCCAGGCCCCACCTGACGTTTTAAGAAGCCTACTTAACACCATGAACGCTGCCTCGTCAGTTTTAGGTCAATATCTCTCTTCAGAATTTGCTGGCAAAGTCTTTGAGAAGATATTGGCCTACATAGTCAACTCATTTCTCGATGAAGCCTACTTGCAGAATGAGCAGAAACACGGCTTCAGGAGTAAGAAGGACGGACGCAGCAGGGAAAATCATGCCGTTGAATGCGAGGACAAACTAGTAGACCAAATTTAGTTTTCAAGTTTCTTTAGATAAAAAAGGAAAAAGTATAAACAGTCGAAGGAATCATCCAACTCTTAAAACTACAATTAAAAATACATAACTAAACGAACATAAAAAATAAAATGAATTATATATTAAGAATTATAAAGCCAAAATTATAAGCAATACAAAACACGCCAGAGATACTCTCTTCAGCCGGGAACCATTTCCTTTCGCATCTACTACACCTCACTTATCCTTTAACTTCACCCTATTTTACTCTGATGAGTCATTCGCTCACCACTTCTCACAATACCACTACGTTGGAACCCAAAATTGAAAGAAGGACTTAGCGGTCCAAATAACCGTTTCACGTTCATCAAATGCCCAGTTTTGATGCTGTTTACCCCAAAGCTAACCTTTGTTCTATTAAAGGACTCAAGAGAGGTTTCTTTGCTTTCACTTGAGCGAAACCCCCAGCTTCTCTGAGCCTCCTCTTCTCCCTTTTGGCGGAGACGCTGTCTCGCTCGGCGTTGTTTAATTGCTGAGCTACGAGTATGTGTGGAGCTCTGAGGCGAGAGCTTCGGAAACATATCACTCTGATGAACTTATCTGGTACTTTGATGAATTCCAGGGACTTCTTTGCCACCTGTGTCTCCTGGACAATTAGCTTCATCTCTTCCAACTTCTTGATACCATTCCTCACTGTAAAGAATGGTATTTTAAGTTTTCAGATGATATTCTATATGTGAGTCCTTCCTCTCGACCTTATTGATGCCAATGCTTACTGAAATAACCGGGATTTTAAGTCTACGGATAGTTATTCCTTCCTTGGCAGAGAGTACTCTTGGGGGGAACTACATAACCTGGGAGAGACTCTTCTGTTTGTTTTCCAGCCTCCAAGAAGGCATCTTTTTTTCCTTTTTGCTTGTTTTTCTTTTTGTTTTTGCTAGAGGCCGCCTCAAAGGGGGTTGCAGTACATACCTATTCCCGGGGCTGCTCTGTTAGGAATTCGGCTGTGGGCTATTCCTTAAACTATCTTCCTTCAATACCCCCCAATTATGCCCAATCATAGTTGGGATGAGGGTCATGAGGTAGTTCTGGTCCTCGGTCGCATGTCGATCCCCGGCGAGGGCCGATGGAGGGACCTTAGGCCCCCATGTTGCTTTTCCCACGTAGGGAAAAAAGTTATCAATTTTCTTTGTTAACTGCGCCTATTTTCCTGGGCGCTCTCCGGTGGCCTGTTTGAATCTGGCTTCGGTTTGAGACTAGTTGCTTTCGGCGAAGGAATAAGCGGATATTAGAAGGGGGGGGGGGCATAAAATGGGGACCAAATTCCTTTCCCCACAACGCAGCTTTTCTTCGTGTTGCATTCCTCTCCTTGTGTGCGAAATTTAATCCCAATACACTGATATTTAAGAGGTCTCCCCACTTTTAGTCCGACACCCTCCAAGACCAACCTTACGAAGTCAAAGTGGGGCGACCCCTAAATGATGAGAAAGAAACATCATTTTCACTTTTTTGGACCCCCCTTTCGGAGATTAATCGGGGCGATACTTTACGTATCCACAAGTAGAAAAGCAAAACGTCCTTCGGATCAGTACTCCAAATGTGGCCTCACATATGTGTTATAGAGTTTAATGATAACCTCCTTCCTTCGGTCACTAACATTCCTCTGAATGAAGCCCATCACTCTATTTGCTCTATTCTTTGGCCTGATACACTGCTTACAACACCGAAGTGACCTATCTACTAGTAGTCCAAAGTCCTTCTCATCCTTCGCTACATTCAGCCAATGCCCATCCATTTTAGAGGTAAATTCTCTCTTATTTCCTCGCATGTTAATAACTTTGAATTTTTTAAGGTCAAAATTCACCCTCACTTTTCCGCCCAACTTACTAACTTATTTAAGTGGCCACACTTCGAAGTTCGCCTCAACTTCATTTACTCCAGTCGCCAATTTTGTGTAATCATCCAAATTTGACTGACACCGTCCCTCTACTGCCAAACTTTCTCACATAATCCGTGCAATGTGTGGTAGTCTCTTAGGGGAAACCTTATGAAAGGTTGGCTAAAATCCACCTGAATTTCCTCCACACTTTCTCCCTTATCCACTTGTGCAGTTGCACAATCCATCAATTCCAGTAAGTTGGTTAAACACATCACTTCCATAACCCATGCTGAGCGCCATTTATTAAACTACCTCTTTCTCCGTAGATGCTCAGATCTACCCTTCTTAACTACCTTCACAGGAGGCGAAGGGGGAGGGGGGAATACAGACTAAACGGCAATTTGCGACCAGCTTAGACCAGAATCGTGTACCATCGTTCCGGATAGGGTCCATCCTCGGCAGAATCCCAGAAATCCCTGACCCTTTTTGGACAATTGGAATGCACAGTATTTTCTCTCCTCTCTCTCTTTCTGTCCCATTATTTGATTTCCCTGATCCAAATCCCTAAGGATATTACTAAGGACCCCAACCCTCTGTCATCACTTGCCTTTTGATTGAAAAAAAGGCTTTTTCTATGTGCAGGAATACCATGATTTATAGCTCTGCTTTTCTTTTATTTCTACTCTTTATTATTTCCTTTATGTACAGGTTCTTCAGTGCTTCTCTCCCTTTTTGACACCAGTTGTTCTTCCACTAGTATCCTAGCATCCTCTAACCAGCCAGTTAGTTTAATATATACCCAAAGACTTTGTATAGATCTATAGTTTTCTATATCCTCTTTGTATTTTTTCACCGCCCTCATGTACCAGAGCTATCACGATTTCCTTCACTCCTTTGGGTCTTTTTCTTCTTTCCATATCCTTCTGCCTTTCCGTTCATATATTATGAATTTGTTCCCCATATATTTCATTCCCTCCTTTATTGTTCCTCATTTGCTTTCTATTCATTTAAACCATTTCGATATTTTCCATTTATGTTCCAATGTAATATTTTACCACCACCTTAATTTGGTGTTCCCTTTTGAACACAACTTCACAGTTCTCTTCTTTCTTCACGTTTCTTTCTAATTGGTTGCCGGCACAACCACTGCCCCCCCCCTCCCTCATAATCTTAATGTGGGGGAACGGGGGAACTTTACAACATCCCCTAAAATTATTCTCTTTGCTGCTTCTTCTTCCTTCCATTACCTATTCCTGAACCACATACTCCATGTGGTTATGAAGTGCAGAAATAGACAATTGTAGGCAATTGAACCTCGGACGACATAGAGCCGCCCCTCATTCGCCCCTCCCCATTGGCCTCTCCTCCCACCACAAAGGAAGGCCTACTCATATAATGTTACGACCCCCGCCTCGACTTAGCTAAGGGGCTGTACTTATATTGGGGGCGTAGCCATCCCCAGCTCCTCTGGCGGGGTGGGGGGGGTGGAATATATATTTAGTGTTCGAATGTGAGGAATGATCCCTCTTCGGTACTCTGTTCTTCCTTTCTTTATTTATATTTCTTCCCTTTCTCTTCTATACCCTCGTTCAGCAGTGTTGGTTTCTTTATCCTTTACAATAGGCCCATGTAAAGAGGCTTCCCTCCTTGGCGGAACAGGCTGAGGCCCATGTAAAGAGGCTTCCCTCCTTGGCGGAACAGGCTGAGGCCCATGTAAAGAGGCTTCCCTCCATGGCGGAACAGGCTGAGGCCCATGTAAAGAGGCTTCCCTCCTTATGGGAACAGGCTGAGGCCCATGTAAAGAGGCTTCCCTCCTTGGCGGAACAGGCTGAGGCCCATGTAAAGAGGCTTTCCTCTTTGGCGGAACAGGCTGAGGTCCATGTAAAGAGGCTTTCCCCCTTGGCAGAACAGGCTGAGGCCCATGTAAAGAGGCTTCCCTCCTTGGCGGAACAGGCTGAGGCCCATGTAAAGAGGCTTCCCTCCTTGGCGGAACAGGCTGAGGCCCATGTAAAGAGGCTTCCCTCCTCGATGAAACAGGCTGAGGCCCATGTAAAGAGGCTTCCCTCCTTGGCGGAACAGGCTGAGGCCCATGTAAAGAGGCTTCCCTCCTCGGTGGAACAGGCTGAGGCCCATGTAAAGAGGCTTTCCTCTTTGGCAGAACAGGCTGAGGCCCATGTAAAGAGGCTTTCCTCTTTGGCGGAACAGGCTGAGGCCCATGTAAAGAGGCTTTCCCCCTTGGCAGAACAGGCTGAGGCCCACCCATGTAAAGAGGCTTCCCTCCTTGGCGGAACAGGCTGAGGCCCATGTAAAGAGGCTTCCCTCCTTGGCGGAACAGGCTGAGGCCCATGTAAAGAGGCTTCCCTCCTTGGCGGAGCAGGCTGAGGGTGTGGAGGTGGTGGCAGAGCGGGTTGTGCCCTGGCCACACATCTTCACATGTACTGAACGTGACCTGTTTCACTCTTATAGAAGGCGAGTGTACAAAAAAAAGGAGAGAAGGAAAAGAAAGGGGACAAAGAAGTAGAAGTGAGGAAAGAAAACTAAGGACATGAAAAGGAAAAAAGTAAGAAGGGGAAAAAGAACTAGCAAAAAGGGAAATAAAAATAAAAGGAGAAAAGTTAAAAAAAATGAAGGGAAATTAAAATTTAAGTGAATTGAAATAGAATGAAAAGGAAAAGGGTAATTTCAGAGAAAAGAACAAAGGAAAGAAAAGAAAGGAGGAAAAGATAGGGCAAGAAAAATAAAGAAAAATAAAAGGAAAAGAAAAAAATGTTCAATGAAATTAAAAGAAATTAAAATGTGAAGGAAAGAGACAAGAAAGAAAGAAAGAAAAGAGAAAATCAAAATAAAGCTTAAAAATCGGATCAACTTAACAATTCGTCACCCAAGGAGATTTGGGTCAGAATTGTTAAGTTGAAAGATTTTGTGTGATGAATTGTTAAGTTGAAGGATTCTGGTTGGCGAATTGTTAAGTTGAAGGACTTTGTGTGATGAATTGTTTACCGAACAAAGCGATGAACGCGCTCTCGCCTTGGGAGAACCTCCTGGGGCAGGCTGGAGTAGGCTTGCGTCTTTTCTTCCCTCCGGCTCTAAACCTTAGGCAGGCGGGGCGGGGCGCCTTCGAAGGCGGTGGTCCCTCCTTTAGGGGGATGTACCGTCTTCGAATCACCGAACCTAGCACTAGGTGTCGACGTAAGAGTCCAAGCTTCTTTAGCGGTGTCGTCCTTTCGGGGGCCATCTTTAGAAAGCGAGGAAGACAGCCTCACGACCATCTTCAGTGGTGTTGCCTTTTATTAATCTGAGGACTCAGTGGATTCGCGCGGTTGTTTCGCCTACGGGAAGCGGTGACGCTAGGGAAGCGGAGGGGGGGACCCGGGTTTTAGCCAAGGCTGGGTGTGGACCATTTGTGCTACTAGCTTTACAAGTGATCTCCCGTGGTGAGTAAACCCGCACAAGGGTCCGAATGGAGGCGGAAACGACCATGCTCGTAGGCGTGTAGGGAACATGAGCTCGGTGCTCTTGCGACTTTGGTTTTGGTCTGGGGCTCCCAACCCTGGAGAGCATCCGAGCCGGACGTGCGGAACTTGTCCTGGTTGCTTCCTTGAATTCCAGTGAATCCCTCTGTCACCGGGACTCCCGAGGAGGGAGAGGAACCTTTAGGATTCTTTGTATTTTTCCTATTTCCTTTCTTTTTAGGAGAGGAGGGGAAGGAATGAACTGGCGTCACTCCACCGCCGGAAGGAGCTCTTAGGCCGGATGAACCGGTTTAACCAAGATCATTTCAGCTGGGTCACGTCCACGACCATATCATCTCAGTGGGTCTTTAACGTGGCCATCCTCCCCCAAGACACCACGAATCCCATTCGAGGTCCGTTTTTTCATGTCTGTAGCCGGCAGACCGGTACCCACCGGGGAAGAATGGGGAGCAGATATGCTGGCCCACTGTAGCCTGAAGATACAGGACTGCAGGAAGTTAGGAAGCACAAACCGAAGGGCCCTCCTATCCCTTCTCCCTTAATGGGGTTGGCCCTATCAAGCTGCTCCCTCGGTAGTGGTCAATCTTTGGCCTCCTGCCTGCTCTGGATTGGCCCAAGGGCACCTCCAGAGGAGTGGGTGAGAGGGAGTCCACCGCACGGAATGCCTAGTAGAGGAGTAAGCCTCCTTTCCGTTAGAAGAGGGTTGGGGGGCCCCTGAGGAAGCACAGAGGGGGACCTCCTTTTCGGCTGTGGAGTTGCCAGAAAGTGGCCCCGACGATGGCCATTCAGAAGCATTTCGCCACCCCGGCCTGTGACGGCCAACACTGACCCTAACGAGGGAACGGCACTACTGGGCGCCTTTGATTGGCCATGGGCGGGGAGGTATACGCCTTCTCCGCCCCCCACCCTTGGGGAAAGCCGGACCAAATCCTAAAGGTGGTAGGGAGCGTAGCATGACGGATCAAGCTTGGTGACCGGCTTCTGAGCGGTTAAGGTCACCACACCTACCATCTTGTGGTAGGAGTGATCAGTTCGGTAGTTCAGTTGAGCGTCGGCTCGCGATCGAGGAGGTCCCTGGGCAGGGGAAGAAGGTGCCAAAAAAAGGGCAGAGAAAGGGTGATTTTAAAGGGAGGAGGGAAAAGCAGGGGCACAATAAGGGAGAGTTGGTACAGGAGACGGAGGTTAAGGAGGAGGGAAGAGGGGCCAAGCTGGGGCCGGACGGCGCGCTGAGTCCCGTGGGCACGACGGCCAGGTAAGCAAATCGCCGTGCCCCTTTCGGGGTAGGGATGTTAAGTAGGATTCAATGGGTCTAGTTTTCATAGTCTAGGATTGGTAGGTCATGAGTTAGTTCCACTTCGTTACTAGGTTGACTCACTCACACACATACACACAAACATTCACTCAATCACTCATTCATCCACTATCTCTCAGACCCTCTCACAAACGGCTTTTCTCTCTCTCTCACACACAAACACACACACTCTCTCTTTGTTCCCCTCTGTTGCTCACCCCCCTTCTCCCTTTCATTCACCATCTGCCTCTCACTCTGCTTATATCCCCCTCCCGCACTCTCACTCTTCCCGCTCCCCCTCTCACTCATTTGGGGTGAGTAGGATCGTAGTCGAGCTGTGGACATCTAATTCCTATACTTTCAAAAGACCTATGATGAGGTGCCACACTGCAAGTTGATGTGACAAGTCTGCGCGGTTGGCATTACAGGTAGGGTAACCAACTGGATTGAGAACTGGTTGCCTGGCAGGCGAGAAATAGTGAGAATAAACAGGGTAGCCTCGAGTTGGGGCCCCAGTGAGTAGTGGTGTACCCCAGGGTTCCATGCTTGGTTCTCTTTTGTTCATCATCTATATAGATGATATAGACGATGGGCTTCTTTGCTCGATATCCAAGATCGCGGACAACCCAGAATTAGGAGGCAGCTTGGGCTCAGGTGAAGGGGATGGAACACCTACAAAACAGCCTTTAGAGGTTAGGTGAGCAGTCCGAGAGATATCAGGTGACATTTAACCTTGACAAGTGCAAGGTGATGCACATTGACTATAACAATCCTTGAGAAGACTACCACTTGTTAGGTAGAGATCTGGAAACGGACTGGGGTGTGCAAATCAACAGCAACCTAAAGTTTTCGACGCAGTGTGCCAATGTAGAAAAAAAGGCAGAAAGACTATTGGACTACATAAAGAGGCAATTCCGCTTCCGAAACAAGGATATCCTACTCAAATTGTACAACTCTCTAGTCAGACTTCACGTGGAGTACGCCGTTCAATACTAGTCCCCTACACTGCGTAAGGTTATAGATAGACTGGAACGTGTCTAGGCTAGGGCCACTAAGTTAATTCCGTCACTTAGGCACAAACACTATCAGCGTCGGCTTCAAGAATTGGGGCTTTTCTCTTTGGAGATCCGCCGATTACGAGCCAGCTAATAGAGAACTTCAAAATTTTAAGGGGTGTCGAAAACAGGGACTTCTAAAATCTGTTTAGGTTTAGCACAAATCCGACCCGTAACCATGGTTACAAGCTAGATCCTTTTTCAAAACAATCAGGTGACTTTTCCGCTTTATGTGGCCGCAAAAGCGGGTGGGAGAGGTAGGCGGGGAGAGCCGTCACCTATAAGCGGGTGGGATAGGTGGGCAAAGAGAGCCTTCATCTATAAGCGGGTGGGAGAGGTGGGCGGGGAGAGCCTTCATCTATAAGCGGGTGGAAGAGGTGGGCGGGGAGAGCCTTCATCTATAGGTGGGTGGGAGAGGTAGGCAAGGACAACCATCATCTTTTAGTGAGAGGAAGAGGTGGGCGGGGAGAGCCTTCATCTATAAGCGGGTGGGAGAGGTGGGCGGGAGAGACTTCATCTATAAGACGGTGGGAGAGGTGGGCGGGGAGAGCCTTCATCTATAAGCGGGTTGGAGGAGGTGGGCGGGAGAGAGTTCATCTATAAGCGGGTGGGAGAGGTGGGCGGGGAGAGCCGTGGGAGAGGTAGGCGGGGAGAGCCTTCATCTATAAGCGGGTTGGAGAGGTGGGCGGGAGAGACTTCATCTATAAGCGGGTGAGAGAGGTGGGCAGGGAGAGACTTCAACTATAAGCGGGTGGGAGAGGTAGGCGGGGAGAGCCTTTATCTATTAGTGGGTGGGAGAGATGGGCGGGGAGAGACTTCATCTATAAGCGGGTGGGAGAGGTGGGCGGGAAGAGCCTTCATCTATAAGCGGGTGGGAGAGGTGGGCGGGATTGACTTCATCTATGAGCGGGTGGGAGAGGTAGCAGGGAGAGCCTTCATCTATAAGCGGGTTGGAGAGGTGGGCGGGAGAGACTTCATCTATAAGCAGGTGGGAGAGGTAGGCGAGGAGAGCCTTCATCTATTAGTGGGTGGGAGAGGTGGGCGGGGAGAGCCTTCATCTATAAGTGGGTGGGAGAGGTAAGAGGGAGAGAGTTAATCTATGAGCGGGTGGGGGAGGTGGGCGGGGAGAGCCTTCATCTATAAGCGGGTGAGAGAGGTGGGTGGGGAGAGCCTTCATCTATAAGCGGGTGGGAGAGGTGAGTGGGAGAGACTTCATCTATAAGTGGGTGGGAGATGTGGGCGGGGAGAGCCTTTATCCATAAGCGGGTGGGAGAGGTGGGCGGGAGAGACTTCATCTATAAGTGGGTGGGAGAGGTGGGTGGGGAGAGCCTTCATCTATAAGTGGGTGGGAAGAGCCTTTTATCTATAAGTGGGTGGGAGAGGTAAGCGGGAGAGACTTAATCTATGAGCGGGTGGGAGAGTTGGGCGGGGAGAGCCTTCATCTATAAGCGGGTGAGAGAGGTGGGCGGGAGAGACTTCATCTATAAGTGGGTGGGAGAGGTGGGTGGGGAGAGCCTTCATCTATAAGTGGGTGGGGAGAGCCTTTATCTATAAGTGGGTGGGAGAGGTAGGCGGCGAGAGCCTTCATCTATTAGTGGGTGGAAGAGGCGGGCGGGGAGAGCCTTCATCTATAAGTGGGTGGAAGAGGTCGGCGGGAGACACTTCATCTATAAGCAGGTGGGAGAGGTGGGCGGGGAGAGCCTTCATCTATAATCCGGTGAGAGAGGTGGGTGGGGAGAGCCTTCATCTATAAGTGGGTGGGAGAGGTAAGAAAGAGACTTAATCTATGAGCGGGTGGGAGAGGTGGGCGGGGAGAGCCTTCATCTATAAGCGGGTGAGAGAGGTGGGCGGGAGAGACTTCATCTATAAGTGGGTGGGAGAGGTGGGTGGGGAGAGCCTTCATCTATAAGTGGGTGGGGAGAGCCTTCATCTATAAGTGGGTGGGAGAGGTAGGAAGCGAGAGCCTTCATCTATTAGTGGGTGGGAGAGGCGGGCGGAAAGAGCCTTCATCTATAAGTGGGTGGAAGAGGTCGGCGGGAGAGACTTCATCTATAAGTGGGTGGGAGAGGTGGGCGGGGAGAGCCTTTATCTATAAGTGGGTGGGAGAGGTAGGCGGGGAGAGCCTTCATCTATTAGTCGGTGGGAGAGGTGGGCGGGGAGAGCCTTCATCTATAAGTTGGTGGGAGAGGTCGGCGGGAGAGCCTTCATCTATAAGCGGGTGGGAGAGGTAGGCGGGGAGAGCCTTCATCTATTAGTGGGTGGGAGAGGTGAGCGGGGAGAGCCTTCATCTATAAGTGGGTGGAAGAGGTCGGCGGGAGAGACTTCATCTATAAGCGGGTGGGAGAGGTGGGCAGGGAAAGCCTTCATCTATAAGTGGGCGGGAGAGGTAGGCGGGGAGAGCCTTCATCTATTAGTGGGTGGGAGAGGTGGGCGGGGAGAGCCTTCATCTATTAGTGGGTGGAAAAGGTCGGCGGGTGGGAGAGGTGGGCGGGGAGAGCCTTCATCTATAAGCGGGTGGGAGAGGTAGGCGGGGAGAGACTTCATCTATTAGTGGGTGGGAGAGGTATGCGGGGAGAGCCTTCATCTATAAGCGGGTGGCAGAGGTGGGCGGAAGAGACTTCATCTATAAGCGGGTGGGAGAGGTGGGCAGGAAGAGCCTTCATTTATAAGCGGGTGGGAGAGGTAGGCGAGGAGAGCCTTCATCTATTAGTGGGTGGGAGAGGTGGGCGGGGAGAGCCTTCATCTATAAGCAGGTGGGAGAGGTGGGCGGGAGAGAGTTCATCTATAAACGGGTGGGAGAGGTGGGCAAAGAGAGACTTCATCTATAAGCGGGTGGGAGAGGTGGGCGGGGAGAGCCTTCATCTATAAGTGGGTGGGAGAGGTGGGCGGGGAGAAAGTTCATCTATAAGCGGGTGGGAGAGGTGGGCGGAAGAGACTTCATCTATAAGCGGGTGGGAGAGGTGGGCAGGAAGAGCCTTCATTTATAAGCGGGTGGGAGAGGTAGGCGGGGAGAGACTTCATCTATAAGCGGGTGGGAGAGGTGGGCAGGGAGAGCCTTCATCTATAAGCGGGTGGGAGAGGTGGGCGGGAGAGACCTTATCTATAAGAGGGTGGGAGACGTGGGCGGAGAGAGCCTTCATCTATAAGCTGGTGGGAGAGGTGGGCGGGAGGGACTTCATCTATAAGCAGGTGGGAGAGTTGGGCGGGGAGAGCCTTCATCTATAAGCAGGTGGAAGAGGTAGGTGGGGAGAGCCTTCATCTATTAGTGGGTGGGAGAGGTAGGCGGGGAGAGCCTTCATCTATAAGCGGGTGGGAGAGGAAGGCAGGGAGAGCCTTCATCTATAAGCGGGTGGGAGAGGTAGGCGGGGAGAGCCTTTATCTATTAGTGTGTGGGAGAGGTGGGCGGGGAGAGCCTTCATGTATAAGCGGGTGGGAGAGGTGGGCGGAAGAGACTTCATCTATAAGCGGGTGGGAGAGGTGGGTGGGGAGAGCCTTCATTTATAAGTGGGTGGGAAGAGCCTTCATCTATAAGTGGGTTGGAGAGGTAAGCGGGAGAGACTTACTCTATGAGCGGGTGGGAGAGTTGGGCGGGGAGAGCCTTTATCTATAAGCAGGTGAGAGAGGTGGGCGGGAGAGACTTCATCTATAAGTGGGTGGGAGAGGTAGGCGGGGAGAGCCATCATCTATAAGCGGGTGGGAGAGGTGGGCGGGGAGAGCCTTCATCTATAAGCGGGTGGGAGAGGTGGGCGGGAGAGGCTTCATCTATAAGTGGGTGGGAGAGGTGGGTGGGGAGAGCCTTCATCTATAAGTGGGTGGGGAGAACCTTCATCTATTAGCAGGTGGGAGAGGTGGGCGGGGAGAGCCTTCATCTATTAGTGGGTGGGAGAGCTCGGCAGGGAGAGCCTTTATTTATAAGCGGGTGGGAGAGGTAGGCGGGGAGAGCCTTCATCTCTTAGTGGGTGGGAGAGGTGGGCGGGGAGAGCCGTGGGAGAGGTAGGCGGGGAGAGCCTTTATCTATAAGCGGGTTGTAGAGGTGGGCGGGAGAGACTTCATCTATAAGCGGGTGAGAGAGGTGGGCAGGGAGAGACTTCAACTATAAGCGGGTGGGAGAGGTAGGCGGGGAGAGCCTTCATCTATTAGTGGGTGGGAGAGGTGGGCGGGGAGAGACTTCATCTATAAGCGGGTGGGAGAGGTGGGCAGGGAGAGCCTTCATCTAAAGGCGGGTGGGAGAGGTGGGCGGGAGAGAATTCATCTATAAGCGGGTGGGAGAGGTGGGCAGGGAGAGCCCTCATCTATAAGCGGGTGGAAGAGGTAGGCGGGGAGAGCCTTCATCTATTAGTGTGTGGGAGAGGTGGGCGGGGAGAGCCTTCATCTATAAGCAGGTGGGAGAGGTGGGCGGGAGAGACTTCATCTATAAGCGGGTGGGAGAGTTGGGCGGGGAGAGCCTTCATCTATAAGCGGGTGGAAGAGGTAGGTGGGGAGAGCCTTCATCTATTAGTGGGTGGGAGAGGTGGGCGGGGAGAGCCTTGATCTATAAGCGGGTGGAAGAGGTGGGCGGGAGAGACTTCATTTTTAAGCGGGTGGGAGAGGTGGGCAGGGAGAGCCTTCATCTATAAGCGGGTGGGAGAGGTAGGCGGGGAGAGCCTTCATCTATAAGCGGGTGGGAGAGGTGGGCGGGGAGAGCCGTGGGAGAGGTAGGCGGGGAGAGCCTTTATCTATAAGCGGGTTGGAGAGGTGGGCGGGAGAGACTTCATCTATAAGCGGGTGAGAGAGGTTGGCAGGGAGAGACTTCAACTATAAGCGGGTGGGAGAGGTATGCGGGGAGAGCCTTCATCTATTAGTGGGTGGGAGAGGTGGGCGGGGAGAGACTTCATCTATAAGCGGGTGGGAGAGGTGGGCGGCGAGAGCCTTCATCTAAAGGCGGGTGGGAGAGGTGGGCGGGAGAGACTTCATCTATAAGCGGGTGGGAGAGGTGGGCGGGGAGAGCCTTCATCTATAAGCAGGTAGGAGAGGTGGGCGGGAGAGACTTCATCTATAAGCGGGTGGGAGAGTTGGGCGGGGAGAGCCTTCATCTATAAGCGGGTGGAAGAGGTAGGTGGGGAGAGCCTTCATCTATTAGTGGGTGGGAGAGGTGGGCGGGGAGAGCCTTCATCTATAAGCGGGTGGGAGAGGTGGGCGGGAGAGACTTCATCTATAAGCGGGTGGGAGAGGTGGGCAGGGAGAGCCTTCATTTATAACCGGGTGGGAGAGGTAGGCGGGGAGAGCCTTCATCTATTAGTGTGTGGGAGAGGTGGGCGGGGAGAGCCTTCATCTATAAGCAGGTGGGAGAGGTAGGCGGGAGAGACTTCATCTATAAGCGGGTGGGAGAGTTGGGCGGGGAGAGCCTTCATCTATAAGCGGGTAAAGAGGTAGGTAGGGAGAGCGTTCATCTATTTGTGGGTGGGAGAGGTGGGCGGGGAGAGCCTTCATCTATAAGCGGGTGGGAGAGGTGGGCGGGAGAGAATTCATCTATAAGCGGGTGAGAGAGGTGGGCAGGGAGAGCCTTCATCTATAAGCGGGTGGGAGAGGTAGGCGGGGAGAGCCTTCATCTATTAGTGTGTGGGAAAGGTGGGCGGGGAGATCCTTCATCTATAAGCGGGTGGGAGAGGTGGGCGGGATTGACTTCATCTATAAGCGGGTGGGAGAGGTAGCAGGGAGAGCCTTCATCTATAAGCGGGTGGGAGAGGTGGGCGGGAGAGACTTCATCTATAAGCGGGTGGGAGAGGTAGGCGAGGAGAGCCTTAATCTATTAGTCGGTGGGAGAGGTAGGCGGGGAGAGCCTTCATCTATAAGTGGGTGGGAGAGGTAAGCGGGAGAAACTTAATCTATGAGCGGGTGGGAGAGGTGGGCGGGGAGAGCCTTCATCTATAAGTGGGTGAGAGAGGTGGGTGGGGAGAGCCTTCATCTATAAGCGGGTGGGAGAGGTGAGTGGGAGAGACTTCATCTATAAGTGGGTGGGAGATGTGGGCGGGGAGAGCCTTTATCCATAAGCGGGTGGGAGAGGTGGGCGGGAGAGACTTCATCTATAAGTGGGTGGGAGAGGTGGGTGGGGAGAGCCTTCATCTATAAGTGGGTGGGAAGAGCCTTTCATCTATAAGTGGGTGGGAGAGGTAAGCGGGAGAGACTTAATCTATGAGCGGGTGGGAGAGTTGGGCGGGGAGAGCCTTCATCTATAAGCGGGTGAGAGAGGTGGGCGGGAGAGACTTCATCTATAAGTGGGTGGGAGAGGTGGGTGGGGAGAGCCTTCATCTATAAGTGGGTGGGGAGAGCCTTCATTAATAAGTGGGTGGGAGAGGTAGGCGGCGAGAGCCTTCATCTATTAGTGGGTGGAAGAGGCGGGCGGGGAGAGCCTTCATCTATAAGTGGGTGGAAGAGGTCGGCGGGAGACACTTCATCTATAAGCAGGTGGGAGAGGTGGGCGGGGAGAGCCTTCATCTATAAGCGGGTGGTTGAGGTAGGTGGGGAGAGCTATCATCTATTAGTGGGTGGAAGAGGTAGGCGGGGAGAGCCTTTAACTATAAGCGGGTGGGAGAGGTCGGCGGGAGAGACTTCATCTATAAACGGGTGAAAGAGGTGGGCAGGGAGAGACTTCATCTATAAGCGGGTGGGAGAGGTGGGCGGGGAGAGCCTTCATCTATAATCCGGTGAGAGAGGTGGGCGGGGAGAGCCTTCATCTATAAGTGGGTGGGAGAGGTAAGAAAGAGACTTAATCTATGAGCGGGTGGGAGAGGTGGGCGGGGAGAGCCTTCATCTATAAGCGGGTGAGAGAGGTGGGCGGGAGAGACTTCATCTATAAGTGGGTTGGAGAGGTGGGTGGGGAGAGCCTTCATCTATAAGTGGGTGGGGAGAGCCTTCATCTATAAGTGAGTGGGAGAGGTAGGAAGCGAGAGCCTTCATCTATTAGTGGGTGGGAGAGGCGGGCGGAAAGAGCCTTTATCTATAAGTGGGTGGAAGAGGTCGGCGGGAGAGACTTCATCTATAAGTGGGTGGGAGAGGTGGGCGGGGAGAGCCTTTATCTATAAGTGGGTGGGAGAGGTAGGCGTGGAGAGCCTTCATCTATTAGTCGGTGGGAGAGGTGGGCGGGGAGAGCCTTCATCTATAAGTTGGTGGGAGAGGTCAGCGGGAGAGCCTTCATCTATAAGCGGGTGGGAGAGGTAGGCGGGGAGAGCCTTTATCTATTAGTGGGTGGGAGAGGTGAGCGGGGAGAGCCTTCATCTATAAGTGGGTGGAAGAGGTCGGCGGGAGAGACTTCATCTATAAGCGGGTGGGAGAGGTGGGCAGGGAAAGCCTTCATCTATAAGTGGGCGGGAGAGGTAGGCGGGGAGAGCCTTCATCTATTAGTGGGTGGGAGAGGTGGGCGGGGAGAGCCTTCATCTATTAGTGGGTGGAAAAGGTCGGCGGGTGGGAGAGGTGGGCGGGGAGAGCCTTCATCTATAAGCGGGTGGGAGAGGTAGGCGGGGAGAGACTTCATCTATTAGTGGGTGGGAGAGGTATGCGGGGAGAGCCTTCATCTATAAGCGGGTGGCAGAGGTGGGCGGAAGAGACTTCATCTATAAGCGGGTGGGAGAGGTGGGCAGGAAGAGCCTTCATTTATAAGCGGGTGGGAGAGGTAGGCGAGGAGAGCCTTCATCTATTAGTGGGTGGGAGAGGTGGGCGGGGAGAGCCTTCATCTATAAGCAGGTGGGAGAGGTGGGCGGGTGAGACTTCATCTATAAACGGGTGGGAGAGGTGGGCAAGGAGAGACTTCATCTATAAGCGGGTGGGAGAGGTGGGCGGGGAGAGCCTTCATCTATAAGTGGGTGGGAGAGGTCGGCGGGGAGAGAGTTCATCTATAAGCGGGTGGGAGAGGTGGGCGGAAGAGACTTCATCTATAAGCGGGTGGGAGAGGTGGGCAGGAAGAGCCTTCATTTATAAGCGGGTGGGAGAGGTAGGCGGGGATAGACTTCATCTATAAGCGGTGGGAGAGGTGGGCAGGGAGAGCCTTCATCTATAAGCGGGTGGGAGAGGTGGGCGGGAGAGACCTTATCTATAAGCGGGTGGGAGACGTGGGCGGAGAGAGCCTTCATCTATAAGCTGGTGGGAGAGGTGGGCGGGAGGGACTTCATCTATAAGCAGATGGGAGAGTTGGGCGGGGAGAGCCTTCATCTATCAGCAGGTGGAAGAGGTAGGTGGGGAGAGCCTTCATCTATTAGTGGGTGGGAGAGGTAGGCGGGGAGAGCCTTCATCTATAAGCGGGTGGGAGAGGAAGGCAGGGAGAGCCTTCATCTATAAGCGGGTGGGAGAGGTAGGCGGGGAGAGCCTTCATCTATTAGTGTGTGGGAGAGGTGGGCGGGGAGAGCCTTCATCTATAAGCGGGTGGGAGAGGTGGGCGGAAGAGACTTCATCTATAAGCGGGTGGGAGAGGTGGGTGGGGAGAGCCTTCATTTATAAGTGGGTGGGAAGAGCCTTCATCTATAAGTGGGTTGGAGAGGTAAGCGGGAGAAACTTACTCTATGAGCGGGTGGTAGAGGTGGGCGGGGAGAGCCTTTATCTATAAGCGGGTGGAGAGGTGGGCGGGAGAGACTTCATCTATAAGTGGGTTGGAGAGGTAGGCGGGGAGAGCCATCATCTATAAGCGGGTGGGAGAGGTTGGCGGGGAGAGCCTTCATCTATAAGCGGGTGGGAGAGGTGGGCGGGAGAGGCTTCATCTATAAGTGGGTGGGAGAGGTGGGTGGGGAGAGCCTTCATCTATAGGTGGGTGGGGAGAGCCTTCATCTATTAGCAGGTGGGAGAGGTGGGCGGGGAGAGCCTTCATCTATTAGTGGGTGGGAGAACTCGGCAGGGAGAGCCTTTATTTATAAGCGGGTGGGAGAGGTAGGCGTGGAGAGCCTTCATCTCTTAGTGGGTGGGAGAGGTGGGCGGGGAGAGCCGTGGGAGAGGTAGGCGGGGAGAGCCTTTATCTATAAGCGGGTTGTAGAGGTGGGCGGGAGAGACTTCATCTATAAGCGGGTGAGAGAGGTGGGCAGGGAGAGACTTCAACTATAAGCGGGTGGGAGAGGTAGGCGGGGAGAGCCTTCATCTATTAGTGGGTGGGAGAGGTGGGCGGGGAGAGACTTCATCTATAAGCGGGTGGGAGAGGTGGGCAGGGAGAGCCTTCATCTAAAGGCGGGTGGGAGAGGTGGGCGGGAGAGAATTCATCTATAAGCGGGTGGGAGAGGTGGGCAGGGAGAGCCCTCATCTATAAGCGGGTGGAAGAGGTAGGCGGGGAGAGCCTTCATCTATTAGTGTGTGGGAGAGGTGGGCGGGGAGAGCCTTCATCTATAAGCAGGTGGGAGAGGTGGGCGGGAGAGACTTCATCTATAAGCGGGTGGGAGAGTTGGGCGGGGAGAGCCTTCATCTATAAGCGGGTGGAAGAGGTAGGTGGGGAGAGCCTTCATCTATTAGTGGGTGGGAGAGGTGGGCGGGGAGAGCCTTGATCTATAAGCGGGTGGAAGAGGTGGGCGGGAGAGACTTCATTTTTAAGCGGGTGGGAGAGGTGGGCAGGGAGAGCCTTCATCTATAAGCGGGTGGGAGAGGTAGGCGGGGAGAGCCTTCATCTATATGCGGGTGGGAGAGGTGGGCGGGGAGAGCCGTGGGAGAGGTAGGCGGGTAGAGCCTTTATCTATAAGCGGGTTGGAGAGGTGGGCGGGAGAGACTTCATCTATAAGCGGGTGAGAGAGGTTGGCAGGGAGAGACTTCAACTATAAGCGGGTGGGAGAGGTAGGCGGGGAGAGCCTTCATCTATTAGTGGGTGGGAGAGGTGGGCGGGGAGAGACTTCATCTATAAGCGGGTGGGAGAGGTGGGCAGGGAGAGCCTTCATCTAAAGGCGGGTGGGAGAGGTGGGCGGGAGAGACTTCATCTATAAGCGGGTGGGAGAGGTGGGCGGGGAGAGCCTTCATCTATAAGCAGGTAGGAGAGGTGGGCGGGAGAGACTTCATCTATAAGCGGGTGGGAGAGTTGGGCGGGGAGAGCCTTTATCTATAAGCGGGTGGAAGAGGTAGGTGGGGAGAGCCTTCATCTATTAGTGGGTGGGAGAGGTGGGCGGGGAGAGCCTTCATCTATAAGCGGGTGGGAGAGGTGGGCGGGAGAGACTTCATCCTAAGCGGGTGGGAGAGGTGGGCAGGGAGAGCCTTCATCTATTAGTGTGTGGGAGAGGTGGGCGGGGAGAGCCTTCATCTATAAGCAGGTGAGAGAGGTAGGCGGAAGAGACTTCATCTATAAGCGGGTGGGAGAGTTGGGCGGGGAGAGCCTTCATCTATAAGCGGGTGGAAGAGGTAGGTAGGGAGAGCGTTCATCTATTAGTGGGTGGGAGAGGTGGGCGGGGAGAGCCTTCATCTATAAGCGGGTGGGAGAGGTGGGCGGGAGAGACTTCATCTATAAGCGGGTGGGAGAGGTGGGCAGGGAGAGCCTTCATCTATAATCGGGTGGGAGAGGTAGGCGGGGAGAGCCTTCATCTATTAGTGTGTGGGAAAGGTGGGCGGGGAGAGCCTTCATCTATAAGCGGGTGGGAGAGGTGGGCGGGATTGACTTCATCTATGAGCGGGTGGGAGAGGTAGCAGGGAGAGCCTTCATCTATAAGCGGGTTGGAGAGGTGGGCGGGAGAGACTTCATCTATAAGCAGGTGGGAGAGGTAGGCGAGGAGAGCCTTCATCTATTAGTGGGTGGGAGAGGTGGGCGAGGAGAGCCTTCATCTATAAGTGGGTGGGAGAGGTAAGAGGGAGAGACTTAATCTATGAGCGGGTGGGGGAGGTGGGCGGGGAGAGCCTTCATCTATAAGCGGGTGAGAGAGGTGGGTGGGGAGAGCCTTCATCTATAAGCGGGTGGGAGAGGTGAGTGGGAGAGACTTCATCTATAAGTGGGTGGGAGATGTGGACGGGGAGAGCCTTTATCCATAAGCGGGTGGGAGAGGTGGGCGGGAGAGACTTCATCTATAAGTGGGTGGGAGAGGTGGGTGGGGAGAGCCTTTATCTATAAGTGGGTGGGAAGAGCCTTTTATCTATAAGTGGGTGGGAGAGGTAAGCGGGAGAGACTTAATCTATGAGCGGGTGGGAGAGTTGGGCGGGGAGAGCCTTCATCTATAAGCGGGTGAGAGAGGTGGGCGGGAGAGACTTCATCTATAAGTGGGTGGGAGAGGTGGGTGGGGAGAGCCTTCATCTATAAGTGGGTGGGGAGAGCCTTTATCTATAAGTGGGTGGGAGAGGTAGGCGGCGAGAGCCTTCATCTATTAGTGGGTGGAAGAGGCGGGCGGGGAGAGCCTTCATCTATAAGTGGGTGGAAGAGGTCGGCGGGAGACACTTCATCTATAAGCAGGTGGGAGAGGTGGGCGGGGAGAGCCTTCATCTATAATCCGGTGAGAGAGGTGGGTGGGGAGAGCCTTCATCTATAAGTGGGTGGGAGAGGTAAGAAAGAGACTTAATCTATGAGCGGGTGGGAGAGGTGGGCGGGGAGAGCCTTCATCTATAAGCGGGTGAGAGAGGTGGGCGGGAGAGACTTCATCTATAAGTGGGTGGGAGAGGTGGGTGGGGAGAGCCTTCATCTATAAGTGGGTGGGGAGAGCCTTCATCTATAAGTGGGTGGGAGAGGTAGGAAGCGAGAGCCTTCATCTATTAGTGGGTGGGAGAGGCGGGCGGAAAGAGCCTTCATCTATAAGTGGATGGAAGAGGTCGGCGGGAGAGACTTCATCTATAAGTGGGTGGGAGAGGTGGGCGGGGAGAGCCTTTATCTATAAGTGGGTGGGAGAGTTAGGCGGGGAGAGCCTTCATCTATTAGTCGGTGGGAGAGGTGGGCGGGGAGAGCCTTCATCTATAAGTTGGTGGGAGAGGTCGGTGGGAGAGCCTTCATCTATAAGCGGGTGGGAGAGGTAGGCGGGGAGAGCCTTCATCTATTAGTGGGTGGGAGAGGTGAGCGGGGAGAGCCTTCATCTATAAGTGGGTGGAAGAGGTCGGCGGGAGAGACTTCATCTATAAGCGGGTGGGAGAGGTGGGCAGGGAAAGCCTTCATCTATAAGTGGGCGGGAGAGGTAGGCGGGGAGAGCCTTCATCTATTAGTGGGTGGGAGAGGTGGGCGGGGAGAGCCTTCATCTATTAGTGGGTGGAAAAGGTCGGCGGGTGGGAGAGGTGGGCGGGGAGAGCCTTCATCTATAAGCGGGTGGGAGAGGTAGGCGGGGAGAGACTTCATCTATTAGTGGGTGGGAGAGGTATGCGGGGAGAGCCTTCATCTATAAGCCGGTGGCAGAGGTGGGCGGAAGAGACTTCATCTTTAAGCGGGTGGGAGAGGTGGGCAGGAAGAGCCTTCATTTATAAGCGGGTGGGAGAGGTAGGCGAGGAGAGCCTTCATCTATTAGTGGGTGGGAGAGGTGGGCGGGGAGAGCCTTCATCTATAAGCAGGTGGGAGAGGTGGGCGGGAGAGACTTCATCTATAAACGGGTGGGAGAGGTGGGCAAAGAGAGACTTCATCTATAAGCGGGTGGGAGAGGTGGGCGGGGAGAGCCTTCATCTATAAGTGGGTGGGAGAGGTGGGCGGGGAGAAAGTTCATCTATAAGCGGGTGGGAGAGGTGGGCGGAAGAGACTTCATCTATGAGCGGGTGGGAGAGGTGGGCAGGAAGAGCCTTCATTTATAAGCGGGTGGGAGAGGTAGGCGGGGAGAGACTTCATCTATAAGCGGGTGGGAGAGGTGGGCAGGGAGAGCCTTCATCTATAAGCGGGTGGGAGAGGTGGGCGGGAGAGACCTTATCTATAAGCGGGTGGGAGACGTGGGCGGAGAGAGCCTTCATCTATAAGCTGGTGGGAGAGGTGGGCGGGAGGGACTTCATCTATAAGCAGGTGGGAGAGTTGGGCGGGGAGAGCCTTCATCTATAAGCAGGTGGAAGAGGTAGGTGGGGAGAGCCTTCTTTTATTAGTGGGTGGGAGAGGTAGGCGGGGAGAGCCTTCATCTATAAGCGGGTGGGAGAGGAAGGCAGGGAGAGCCTTCATCTATAAGCGGGTGGGAGAGGTAGGCGGGGAGAGCCTTTATCTATTAGTGTGTGGGAGAGGTGGGCGGGGAGAGCCTTCATGTATAAGCGGGTGGGAGAGGTGGGCGGAAGAGACTTCATCTATAAGCGGGTGGGAGAGGTGGGTGGGGAGAGCCTTCATTTATAAGTGGGTGGGAAGAGCCTTCATCTATAAGTGGGTTGGAGAGGTAAGCGGGAGAGACTTACTCTATGAGCGGGTGGGAGAGTTGGGCGGGGAGAGCCTTTATCTATAAGCAGGTGAGAGAGGTGGGCGGGAGAGACTTCATCTATAAGTGGGTGGGAGAGGTAGGCGGGGAGAGCCATCATCTATAAGCGGGTGGGAGAGGTGGGCGGGGAGAGCCTTCATCTATAAGCGGGTGGGAGAGGTGGGCGGGAGAGGCTTCATCTATAAGTGGGTGGGAGAGGTGGGTGGGGAGAGCCTTCATCTATAAGTGGGTGGGGAGAACCTTCATCTATTAGCAGGTGGGAGAGGTGGGCGGGGAGAGCCTTCATCTATTAGTGGGTGGGAGAGCTCGGCAGGGAGAGCCTTTATTTATAAGCGGGAGGGAGAGGTAGGCGGGGAGAGCCTTCATCTCTTAGTGGGTGGGAGAGGTGGGCGGGGAGAGCCGTGGGAGAGGTAGGCGGGGAGAGCCTTTATCTATAAGCGGGTTGTAGAGGTGGGCGGGAGAGACTTCATCTATAAGCGGGTGAGAGAGGTGGGCAGGGAGAGACTTCAACTATAAGCGGGTGGGAGAGGTAGGCGGGAAGAGCCTTCATCTATTAGTGGGTGGGAGAGGTGGGCGGGGAGAGACTTCATCTATAAGCGGGTGGGAGAGGTGGGCAGGGAGAGCCTTCATCTAAAGGCGGGTGGGAGAGGTGGGCGGGAGAGAATTCATCTATAAGCGGGTGGGAGAGGTGGGCAGGGAGAGCCCTCATCTATAAGCGGATGGAAGAGGTAGGCGGGGAGAGCCTTCATCTATTAGTGTGTGGGAGAGGTGGGCGGGGAGAGCCTTCATCTATAAGCAGGTGGGAGAGGTGGGCGGGAGAGACTTCATCTATAAGCGGGTGGGAGAGTTGTGCGGGGAGAGCCTTCATCTATAAGCGGGTGGAAGAGGTAGGTGGGGAGAGCCTTCATCTATTAGTGGGTGGGAGAGGTGGGCGGGGAGAGCCTTGATCTATAAGCGGGTGGAAGAGGTGGGCGGGAGAGACTTCATTTTAAGCGGGTGGGAGAGGTGGGCAGGGAGAGCCTTCATCTATAAGCGGGTGGGAGAGGTAGGCGGGGAGAGCCTTCATCTATAAGCGGGTGGGAGAGGTGGGCGGGGAGAGCCGTGGGAGAGGTAGGCGGGGAGAGCCTTTATCTATAAGCGGGTTGGAGAGGTGGGCGGGAGAGACTTCATCTATAAGCGGGTGAGAGAGGTTGGCAGGGAGAGACTTCAACTATAAGCGGGTGGGAGAGGTATGCGGGGAGAGCCTTCATCTATTAGTGGGTGGGAGAGGTGGGCGGGGAGAGACTTCATCTATAAGCGGGTGGGAGAGGTGGGCGGCGAGAGCCTTCATCTAAAGGCGGGTGGGAGAGGTGGGCGGGAGAGACTTCATCTATAAGCGGGTGGGAGAGGTGGGCGGGGAGAGCCTTCATCTATAAGCAGGTAGGAGAGGTGGGCGGGAGAGACTTCATCTATAAGCGGGTGGGAGAGTTGGGCGGGGAGAGCCTTCATCTATAAGCGGATGGAAGAGGTAGGTGGGAAGAGCCTTCATCTATTAGTGGGTGGGAGAGGTGGGCGGGGAGAGCCTTCATCTATAAGCGGGTGGGAGAGGTGGGCGGGAGAGACTTCATCTATAAGCGGGTGGGAGAGGTGGGCAGGGAGAGCCTTCATTTATAACCGGGTGGGAGAGGTAGGCGGGGAGAGCCTTCATCTATTAGTGTGTGGGAGAGGTGGGCGGGGAGAGCCTTCATCTATAAGCAGGTGGGAGAGGTAGGCGGGAGAGACTTCATCTATAAGCGGGTGGGAGAGTTGGGCGGGGAGAGCCTTCATCTATAAGTGGGTGGAAGAGGTAGGTAGGGAGAGCGTTCATCTATTTGTGGGTGGGAGAGGTGGGCGGGGAGAGCCTTCATCTATAAGCGGGTGGGAGAGGTGGGCGGGAGAGAATTCATCTATAAGCGGGTGAGAGAGGTGGGCAGGGAGAGCCTTCATCTATAAGCGGGTGGGAGAGGTAGGCGGGGAGAGCCTTCATCTATTAGTGTGTGGGAAAGGTGGGCGGGGAGAGCCTTCATCTATAAGCGGGTGGGAGAGGTGGGCGGGATTGACTTCATCTATAAGCGGGTGGGAGAGGTAGCAGGGAGAGCCTTCATCTATAAGCGGGTGGGAGAGGTGGGCGGGAGAGACTTCATCTATAAGCGGGTGGGAGAGGTAGGCGAGGAGTGTCTTCATCTATTAGTCGGTGGGAGAGGTAGGCGGGGAGAGCCTTCATCTATAAGTGGGTGGGAGAGGTAAGCGGGAGAAACTTAATCTATGAGCGGGTGGGAGAGGTGGGCGGGGAGAGCCTTCATCTATAAGTGGGTGAGAGAGGTGGGTGGGGAGAGCCTTCATCTATAAGCGGGTGGGAGAGGTGAGTGGGAGAGACTTCATCTATAAGTGGGTGGGAGATGTGGGCGGGGAGAGCCTTTATCCATAAGCGGGTGGGAGAGGTGGGCGGGAGAGACTTCATCTATAAGTGGGTGGGAGAGGTGGGTGGGGAGAGCCTTCATCTATAAGTGGGTGGGAAGAGCCTTTCATCTATAAGTGGGTGGGAGAGGTAAGCGGGAGAGACTTAATCTATGAGCGGGTGGGAGAGTTGGGCGGGGAGAGCCTTCATCTATAAGCGGGTGAGAGAGGTGGGCGGGAGAGACTTCATCTATAAGTGGGTGGGAGAGGTGGGTGGGGAGAGCCTTCATCTATAAGTGGGTGGGGAGAGCCTTCATCTATAAGTGGGTGGGAGAGGTAGGCGGCGAGAGCCTTCATCTATTAGTGGGTGGAAGAGGCGGGCGGGGAGAGCCTTCATCTATAAGTGGGTGGAAGAGGTCGGCGGGAGACACTTCATCTATAAGCAGGTGGGAGAGGTGGGCGGGGAGAGCCTTCATCTATAAGCGGGTGGTTGAGGTAGGTGGGGAGAGCTATCATCTATTAGTGGGTGGAAGAGGTAGGCGGGGAGAGCCTTTAACTATAAGCGGGTGGGAGAGGTCGGCGGGAGAGACTTCATCTATAAACGGGTGAAAGAGGTGGGCAGGGAGAGACTTCATCTATAAGCGGGTGGGAGAGGTGGGCGGGGAGAGCCTTCATCTATAATCCGGTGAGAGAGGTGGGCGGGGAGAGCCTTCATCTATAAGTGGGTGGGAGAGGTAAGAAAGAGACTTAATCTATGAGCGGGTGGGAGAGGTGGGCGGGGAGAGCCTTCATCTATAAGCGGGTGAGAGAGGTGGGCGGGAGAGACTTCATCTATAAGTGGGTGGGAGAGGTGGGTGGGGAGAGCCTTCATCTATAAGTGGGTGGGGAGAGCCTTCATCTATAAGTGAGTGGGAGAGGTAGGAAGCGAGAGCCTTCATCTATTAGTGGGTGGGAGAGGCGGGCGGAAAGAGCCTTTATCTATAAGTGGGTGGAAGAGGTCGGCGGGAGAGACTTCATCTATAAGTGGGTGGGAGAGGTGGGCGGGGAGAGCCTTTATCTATAAGTGGGTGGGAGAGGTAGGCGTGGAGAGCCTTCATCTATTAGTCGGTGGGAGAGGTGGGCGGGGAGAGCCTTCATCTATAAGTTGGTAGGAGAGGTCAGCGGGAGAGCCTTCATCTATAAGCGGGTGGGAGAGGTAGGCGGGGAGAGCCTTTATCTATTAGTGGGTGGGAGAGGTGAGCGGGGAGAGCCTTCATCTATAAGTGGGTGGAAGAGGTCGGCGGGAGAGACTTCATCTATAAGCGGGTGGGAGAGGTGGGCAGGGAAAGCCTTCATCTATAAGTGGGCGGGAGAGGTAGGCGGGGAGAGCCTTCATCTATTAGTGGGTGGGAGAGGTGGGCGGGGAGAGCCTTCATCTATTAGTGGGTGAAAAAGGTCGGCGGGTGGGAGAGGTGGGCGGGGAGAGCCTTCATCTATAAGCGGGTGGGAGAGGTAGGCGGGGAGAGACTTCATCTATTAGTGGGTGGGAGAGGTATGCGGGGAGAGCCTTCATCTATAAGCGGGTGGCAGAGGTGGGCGGAAGAGACTTCATCTATAAGCGGGTGGGAGAGGTGGGCAGGAAGAGCCTTCATTTATAAGCGGGTGGGAGAGGTAGGCGAGGAGAGCCTTCATCTATTAGTGGGTGGGAGAGGTGGGCGGGGAGAGCCTTCATCTATAAGCAGGTGGGAGAGGTGGGCGGGAGAGACTTCATCTATAAACGGGTGGGAGAGGTGGGCATGGAGAGACTTCATCTAGAAGCGGGTGGGAGAGGTGGGCGGGGAGAGCCTTCATCTATAAGTGGGTGGGAGAGGTCGGCGGGGAGAGAGTTCATCTATAAGCGGGTCGGAGAGGTGGGCGGAAGAGACTTCATCTATAAGCGGATGGGAGAGGTGGGCAGGAAGAGCCTTCATTTATAAGCGGGTGGGAGAGGTAGGCGGGGATAGACTTCATCTATAAGCGGGTGGGAGAGGTGGGCAGGGAGAGCCTTCATCTATAAGCGGGTGGGAGAGGTGGGCGGGAGAGACCTTATCTATAAGCGGGTGGGAGACGTGGGCGGAGAGAGCCTTCATCTATAAGCTGGTGGGAGAGGTGGGCGGGAGGGACTTCATCTATAAGCAGATGGGAGAGTTGGGCGGGGAGAGCCTTCATCTATAAGCAGGTGGAAGAGGTAGGTGGGGAGAGCCTTCATCTATTAGTGGGTGGGAGAGGTAGGCGGGGAGAGCCTTCATCTATAAGCGGGTGGGAGAGGAAGGCAGGGAGAGCCTTCATCTATAAGCGGGTGGGAGAGGTAGGCGGGGAGAGCCTTCATCTATTAGTGTGTGGGAGAGGTGGGCGGGGAGAGCCTTCATCTATAAGCGGGTGGGAGAGGTGGGCGGAAGAGACTTCATCTATAAGCGGGTGGGAGAGGTGGGTGGGGAGAGCCTTCATTTATAAGTGGGTGGGAAGAGCCTTCATCTATAAGTGGGTTGGAGAGGTAAGCGGGAGAGACTTACTCTATGAGCGGGTGGTAGAGGTGGGCGGGGAGAGCCTTTATCTATAAGCGGGTGGAGAGGTGGGCGGGAGAGACTTCATCTATAAGTGGGTGGGAGAGGTAGGCGGGGAGAGCCATCATCTATAAGCGGGTGGGAGAGGTGGGCGGGGAGAGCCTTCATCTATAAGCGGGTGGGAGAGGTGGGCGGGAGAGGCTTCATCTATAAGTGGGTGGGAGAGGTGGGTGGGGAGAGCCTTCATCTATAGGTGGGTGGGGAGAGCCTTCATCTATTAGCAGGTGGGAGAGGTGGGCGGGGAGAGCCTTCATCTATTAGTGGGTGGGAGAACTCAGCAGGGAGAGCCTTTATTTATAAGCGGGTGGGAGAGGTAGGCGGGGAGAGCCTTCATCTCTTAGTGGGTGGGAGAGGTGGGCGGGGAGAGCCGTGGGAGAGGTAGGCGGGGAGAGCCTTCATCTATTAGTGGGTGGAAAAGGTCGGCGGGTGGGAGAGGTGGGCGGGGAGAGCCTTCATCTATAAGCGGGTGGGAGAGGTAGGCGGGGAGAGACTTCATCTATTAGTGGGTGGGAGAGGTATGCGGGGAGAGCCTTCATCTATAAGCGGGTGGCAGAGGTGGGCGGAAGAGACTTCATCTATAAGCGGGTGGGAGAGGTGGGCAGGAAGAGCCTTCATTTATAAGCGGGTGGGAGAGGTAGGCGAGGAGAGCCTTCATCTATTAGTGGGTGGGAGAGGTGGGCGGGGAGAGCCTTCATCTATAAGCAGGTGGGAGAGGTGGGCGGGAGAGACTTCATCTATAAACGGGTGGGAGAGGTGGGCAAGGAGAGACTTCATCTAGAAGCGGGTGGGAGAGGTGGGCGGGGAGAGCCTTCATCTATAAGTGGGTGGGAGAGGTCGGCGGGGAGAGAGTTCATCTATAAGCGGGTGGGAGAGGTGGGCGGAAGAGACTTCATCTATAAGCGGATGGGAGAGGTGGGCAGGAAGAGCCTTCATTTATAAGCGGGTGGGAGAGGTAGGCGGGGATAGACTTCATCTATAAGCGGGTGGGAGAGGTGGGCAGGGAGAGCCTTCATCTATAAGCGGGTGGGAGAGGTGGGCGGGAGAGACCTTATCTATAAGCGGGTGGGAGACGTGGGCGGAGAGAGCCTTCATCTATAAGCTGGTGGGAGAGGTGGGCGGGAGGGACTTCATCTATAAGCAGATGGGAGAGTTGAGCGGGGAGAGCCTTCATCTATAAGCAGGTGGAAGAGGTAGGTGGGGAGAGCCTTCATCTATTAGTGGGTGGGAGAGGTAGGCGGGGAGAGCCTTCATCTATAAGCGGGTGGGAGAGGAAGGCAGGGAGAGCCTTCATCTATAAGCGGGTGGGAGAGGTAGGCGGGGAGAGCCTTCATCTATTATTGTGTGGGAGAGGTGGGCGGGGAGAGCCTTCATCTATAAGCGGGTGGGAGAGGTGGGCGGAAGAGACTTCATCTATAAGCGGGTGGGAGAGGTGGGTGGGGAGAGCCTTCATTTATAAGTGGGTGGGAAGAGCCTTCATCTATAAGTGGGTTGGAGAGGTAAGCGGGAGAGACTTACTCTATGAGCGGGTGGTAGAGGTGGGCGGGGAGAGCCTTTATCTATAAGCGGGTGGAGAGGTGGGCGGGAGAGACTTCATCTATAAGTGGGTGGGAGAGGTAGGCGGGGAGAGCCATCATCTATAAGCGGGTGGGAGAGGTGAGCGGGGAGAGCCTTCATCTATAAGCGGGTGGGAGAGGTGGGCGGGAGAGGCTTCATCTATAAGTGGGTTGGGAGAGGTGGGTGGGGAGAGCCTTCATCTATAGGTGGGTGGGGAGAGCCTTCATCTATTAGCAGGTGGGAGAGGTGGGCGGGGAGAGCCTTCATCTATTAGTGGGTGGGAGAACTCGGCAGGGAGAGCCTTTATTTATAAGCGGGTGGGAGAGGTAGGCGGGGAGAGCCTTCATCTCTTAGTGGGTGGGAGAGGTGGGCGGGGAGAGCCGTGGGAGAGGTAGGCGGGGAGAGCCTTTATCTATAAGCGGGTTGTAGAGGTGGGCGGGAGAGACTTCATCTATAAGCGGGTGAGAGAGCTGGGCAGGGAGAGACTTCAACTATAAGCGGGTGGGAGAGGTAGGCGGGGAGAGCCTTCATCTATTAGTGGGTGGGAGAGGTGGGCGGGAGACACTTTATCTATAAGCGGGTGGGAGAGGTGGGCAGGGAGAGCCTCCATCTATAAGCGGGTGGGAGAGGTAGGCGGGGAGAGCCTTCATCTATTAGTGTGTGGGAGAGGTGGGCGGGGAGAGCCTTCATCTATAAGCAGGTGGGAGAGGTGGGCGGGAGAGACTTCATCTATAAGCACGTGGGAGAGTTGGGCGGGGAGAGCCTTCATCTATAAGCGGGTGGAAGAGGTAGGTGGGGAGAGCCTTCATCTATAAGCGGGTGTGAGAGGTGGGCAGAGGGAGCCTTCATCTATAAGCGGTTGGGAGAGGTAGGCGGGGAGAGCCTTCATCTATAAGCGGGTGGAAGAGGTGGGCGGGGAGAGCCGTGGGAGAGGTAGGCGGGGAGAGCCTTCATCTATAAGCGGGTTGGAGAGGTGGGCGGGAGAGACTTCATCTATAAGCGGGTGAGAGAGGTAGGCGGGGAGAGCCTTCATCTATTATTGTGTGGGAAAGGTGGGCGGGGAGAGCCTTCATCTATAAGCGGGTGGAAGAGGTGGGCGGGATTGACTTCATCTATGAGCGGGTGGGAGAGGTAGCAGGGAGAGCCTTCATCTATAAGCGGGTGGGAGAGGTGAGCGGGAGAGACTTCATCTATAAAAGGGTGGGAGAGGTAGGCGAGGAGAGCCTTCATCTATTAGTGGGTGGGAGAGGTGGGCGGGGAGAGCCTCCATCTATAAGTGGGTGGGAGAGGTAAGCGGGAGAGACTTAATCTATGAGCGGGTGGGGGAGGTGGGCGGGGAAAGCCTTCATCTATAAGCGGGTGAGAGAGGTAGGTGGGGAGAGCCTTCATCTATAAGCGGGTGGGAGAGGTGAGTGGGAGAGACTTCATCTATAAGTGGGTGGGAGATGTGGGCGGGGAGAGCCTTTATCCATTAGCGGGTGGGAGAGGTGGGCGGGAGAGACTTCATCTATAAGTTTGTGGGAGAGGTGGGTGGGGAGAGCCTTTATCTATAAGTGGGTGGGAAGAGCCTTTAATCTATAAGTGGGTGGGAGAGGTAAGCGGGAGAGACTTAATATATAAGCGGGTGGGAGAGTTGGGCGGGGAGAGCCTTCATCTATAAGCGGGTGAGAGAGGTGGGCGGGAGAGACTTCATCTATAAGTGGGTGGAAGAGGTGGGTGGGGAGAGCCTTCATCTATAAGTGGGTGGGGAGAGCCTTCATCTATAAGTGGGTGGGAGAGGTAGGCGGCGAGAGCCTTCATCTATTAGTGGGTGGAAGAGGCGGGCGGGGAGAGCCTTCATCTATAAGTGGGTGGAAGAGGTCGGCGGGAGACACTTCATCTATAAGCGGGTGGGAGAGGTGGGCGGGGAGAGCCTTCATCTATAAGCGGGTGGGAGAGGTAGGCGGGGAGAGCTATCATCTATTAGTGGGTGGGAGAGGTAGGCGGGGAGAGCCTTTAACAATAAGCGGGTGGGAGAGGTCGGCGGGAGAGACTTCATCTATAAACGGGTGAAAGAGGTGGGCAGGGAGAGAATTCATCTATAAGCGGGTGGGAGAGGTGGGCGGGGAGAGCCTTCATCTATAATCTGGTGGGAGAGGTGGGCGGGGAGAGCCTTCATCTATAAGTGGGTGGGAGAGGTAAGAAAGAGACTTAATCTATGAGCGGGTGGGAGAGGTGGGCGGGGAGAGCCTTCATCTATAAGCGGGTGAGAGAGGTGGGCGGGAGAGACTTCATCTATAAGTGGGTGGGAGAGGTGGGTGGGGAGAGCCTTCATCTATAAGTGGGTGGGGATAGCCTTCATCTATAAGTGGGTGGGAGAGGTTGGCGGCGAGAGCCTTCATCTATTAGAGGGTGGGAGAGGCGGGCGGAAAGAGCCTTCATCTATAAGTGGGTGGAAGAGGTCGGCGGGAGAGACTTCATCTATAAGTGGGTGGGAGAGGTGGGCGGGGAGAGCCTTTATCTCCCAAGTGGGTGTGAGAGGTAGGCGGGGAGAGCCTTCATCTATTAGTCGGTGGGAGAGGTGGGCGGGGAGAGCCTTCATCTATAAGTTGGTGGGAGAGGTCGGCGGGAGAGCCTTCATCTATAAGCGGGTGGGAGAGGTGGGCGGGGAGAGCCTTCATCTATAAGCGGGTGGGAGAGGTAGGCGGGGAGAGCCTTCATCTATTAGTGGGTGGGAGAGGTGAGCGGGGAGAGCCTTCATCTCTAAGTGGGTGGAAGAGGTCGGCGGGAGAGACTTCATCTATAAGCGGGTGGGAAAGGTGGGCAGGGAAAGCCTTCATCTATAAGTGGGCGGGAGAGGTAGGCGGGGAGAGCCTTCATCTATTAGTGGGTGGGAGAGGTGGGCGGGGAGAGCTTTCATCTATTAGTGGGTGGAAAAGGTCGGCGGGTGAGAGAGGTGGGCGGGGAGAGCCTTCATCTATAAGCGGGTGGGAGGGGTAGGCGGGGAGAGACTTCATCTATTAGTGGGTGGAAGAGGTAAGCGGGGAGAGCCTTCATCTATAAGCGGGTGGCAGAGGTGGGCGGAAGAGACTTCATCTATAAGCGGGTGGGAGATGTGGGCAGGGAGAGCCTTCATCTATAAGCGGGTGGGAGAGGTGGGCGGGGAGAGCCTTCATTTATAAGTTGGTGGGAGAGGTGGGCGGGGAGAGAGTTCATCTATAAGCGGGTGGGAGAAGTAGGCGGAAGAGACTTCATCTATAAGCGGGTGGGAGAGGTGGGCAGGAAGAGCCTTCATTTATAAGCGGGTGGGAGAGGTAGGCGGGGAGAGACTTCATCTATAAGCGGGTGGGAGAGGTGGGCAGGGAGAGCCTTCATCTATAAGCGGGTGGGAGAGGTGGGCGGGAGAGACTTCATCTATAAGCGGGTGGGAGACGTGGGCGGAGAGAGCCTTCATCTATGAGCTGGTGGGAGAGGTGGGCGGGAGGGACTTCATCTATATGCGGGTGGGAGAGTTGGGCGGGGAGAGCCTTTATCTATAAGCAGGTGGAAGAGGTAGGCGGGGAGAGCCTTAATCTATTAGTGTGTGGGAGAGGTGGGCGGGGAGAGCCTTCATCTATAAGCGGGTGGGAGAGGTGGGCGGAAGAGACTTCATCTATAAGCGGGTGGGAGAGTTGGGTGGGGAGAGCCTTCATTTATAAGTTGGTGGGAAGAGCCTTCATCTATAAGTGGGTTGGAGAGGTAAGCGGGAGAGACTTACTCTATGAGCGGGTGGGAGAGGTGGGCGGGGAGAGCCTTCATCTATAAGCGGGTGAGAGAGGTGGGCGGGAGAGACTTCATCTATAAGTGGGTGGGAGAGGTAGGCGGGGAGAGCCATCATCTATAAGCGGGTGGGAGAGGTAGGCGGGGAGAGCCTTCATCTATCAGCGGGTGGGAGAGGTGGGCGGGAGAGGCTTCATCTATAAGTGGGTGGGAGTGGTGGGTGGGGAGAGCCTTCATCTATAAGTGGTTAGGGAGAGCCTTCATCTATTAGCAGGTGGGAGAGGTAAACGGGGAGAGCCTTCATCTATTAGTGGGTGGGATAGCTCGGCAGGGAGAGCCTTCATTTATAAGCGGGTGGGAGAGGTAGGCGGGGAGAGCCTTCATCTATTAGTGGGTGGGAGAGGTGGGCGGGGAGAGCCTTCATCTATAAGCGGGTAGGAGAGGTGGGCGGGAGAGACTTCATCTATAAACGAGTTGGAGAGGTGGGCAGGGAGAGACTTCATCTATAAGCGGGTGGGAGAGGTGGGCAAGGAGAGCCTTCATCTATAAGCAGGTGGAAGAGGTAGGCGGGGAGAGCCTTCATCTATTAGTGGATGGGAGAGGTAGGCGGGGAGAGCCTTCATCTATAAGCGGGTGGAAGAGGTGGGCAGGGAGAGCCTTCATCTATAAGCGGGTTGGAGGAGGTGGGCGGGAGATAGTTCATCTATAAGCGGGTGGGAGAGGTGGGCGGGGAGAGCCGTGGGAGAGGTAGGCGGGGAGAGCCTTCATCTATAAGCGGGTTGGAGAGGTGGGCGGGAGAGACTTCATCTATAAGCGGGTGAGAGAGGTGGGCAGGGAGAGACTTCAACTATAAGCGGGTGGGAGAGGTAGGCGGGGAGAGCCTTTATCTATTAGTGGGTGGGAGAGATGGGCGGGGAGAGACTTCATCTATAAGCGGGTGGGAGAGGTAGGTGGGGAGAGCCTTCATCTATTAGTGGGTGGAAGAGGTAGGCGGGGAGAGCCTTCATCTATAAGCGGGTGGGAGAGGTGGGCGGGAGACACTTTATCTATAAGCGGGTGGGAGAGGTGGGCAGGGAGAGCCTTCATCTATAAGCGGGTGGGAGAGGTAGGTGGGGAGCGCCTTCATCTATTAGTGTGTGGGAGAGGTGGGCGGGGAGAGCCTTCATCTATAAGCAGGTGGGAGAGGTGGGCGGGAGAGACTTCATCTATAAGCGGGTGGGAGAGTTGGGCGGGGAGAGCCTTCATCTATAAGCGGGTGGAAGAGGTAGGTGGGGAGAGCCTTCATCTATAAGCGGGTGTGAGAGGTGGGCAGGGAGAGCCTTCATCTATAAGCGGTTAGGAGAGGTAGGCGGGGAGAGCCTTCATCTATAAGCGGGTGGAAGAGGTGGGCGGGGAGAGCCGTGGGAGAGGTAGGCGGGGAGAGCCTTCATCTATAAGCGGGTTGGAGAGGTGGGCGGGAGAGACTTCATCTTTAAGCGGGTGAGAGAGGTGGGCAGGGAGAGACTTCAACTATAAGCGGGTGGGAGAGGTAGGCGGGGAGAGCCTTCATCTATTAGTGGGTGGGAGAGGTGGGCGGGGAGAGACTTCATCTATAAGCGGGTTGGAGAGGTGGGCAGGGAGAGCCTTCATCTATAAGCGGGTGGGAGAGGTGGGTGGGAGAGACCTCATCTATAAGCGGGTGGGAGAGGTGGGCGGGGAGAGCCTTCATCTATATGCAGGTGGGAGAGGTGGGCGGGAGAGACTTCATCTATAAGTGGGTGGGAGAGTTGGGCGGGGAGAGCCTTCATCTATAAGCGGGTGGAAGAGGTAGGTGGGGAGAGCCTTCATCTATTAGTGGGTGGGAGAGGTGGTCGGGGAGAACCTTCATCTATAAGCGGGTGGGATAGGTGGGCGGGAGAGACTTCATCTATAAGTGGGTGGGAGAGTTGGGCAGGGAGAGCCTTCATCTAAAGCGGGTGGGAGAGGTAGGCGGGGAGAGCCTTCATCTATTAGTGTGTGGGAGATGTGGGCGGGGAGAGCCTTCATCTATAAGCAGGTGGGAGAGGTAGGCGGAAGAGACTTCATTTATAAGCGGGTGGGAGAGTTGGGCGGGGAGAGCCTTCATCTATAAGCGGGTGGAAGAGGTAGGTGGGGAGAGCCTTCATCTATTAGTGGGTGGGAGAGGTGGGCTGGGAGAGCCTTCATCTATAAGCGGGTGGGAGAGGTCGGCGGGAGAGACTTCATCTATAAGCGGGTGGGAGAGGTGGGCAGGGAGAGCCTTCATCTATAAGCGGGTGGGAGAGGTAGGCGGGGAGAGCCTTCATCTATTAGTGTGTGGGAGAGGTGGGCGGGGAGAGCCTTCATCTATAAGCGGGTGGGAGAGGTTTGGGGGGATTGACTTCATCTATAGGCGGGTGGGAGAGGTAGCAGGGAGAGCCATCATCTATAAACAGGTGGGAGAGGTAGGCGGGAGAGACTTCATCTATAAGCGGGTGGGAGAGGTAGGCGAGGAGAGCCTTCATCTATAAGTGGGTGGGAGAGGTGGGCGGGGAGAGCCTTCATCTATAAGTGGGTGGGAGAGGTAAGCGGGAGAGACTTAATCTATGAGCGGGTGGGGGAGGTGGGCGGGGAAAGCCTTCATCTATAAGCGGGTGAGAGAGGTGGGTGGGGAGAGCCTTCATCTATAAGCGGGTGGGAGAGGTGAGTGGGAGAGACTTTATCTATAAGTGGGTGGGAGATGTGGGCGGGGAGAGCCTTTATCCATAAGCGGGTGGGAGAGGTGGGCGGGAGAGACTTCATTTATAAGTGGGTGGGAGAGGTGGGTGGGGAGAGCCTTTATCTATAAGTGGGTGGGAAGAGCCTTTCATCTATAAGTGGGTGGGAGAGGTAAGCGGGAGAGCATTAATCTATAAACGGGTGGGAGAGTTGGGCGGGGAGAGCCTTCATCTATAAGCGGGTGAGAGAGGTGGGCGGGAGAGACTTCATCTATAAGTGGGTGGGAGAGGTGGGTGGGGAGAGCCTTCATCTATAAGTGGGTGGGGAGAGCCTTCATCTATAAGTTGGTGGGAGAGGTAGGCGGCGAGAGCCTTCATCTATTAGTGGGTGGAAGAGGCGGGCGGGGAGAGCCTTCATCTATAAGTGGGTGGAAGAGGTCGGCGGGAGACACTTCATCTATAAGCGGGTGGGAGAGGTGGGCGGGGAGAGCCTTCATCTATAAGCGGGTGGGAGAGGTAGGCGGGGAGAGCTATCATCTATTAGTGGGTGGGAGAGGTAGGCGGGGAGAGCCTTCATTTATAAGCGGATGAGAGAGGTCGGCGGGAGAGACTTCATCTATAAACGGGTGAAAGAGGTGGGCAGGGAGAGACTTCATCTATAATCTGGTGGGAGAGGTGGGCGGGGAGAGCCTTCATCTATAAGTCGGTGGGAGAGGTAAGAAAGAGACTTAATCTATGAGCGGGTGGGAGAGGTGGGCGGGGAGAGCCTTCATCTATAAGCGGGTGAGAGAGGTGGGCGGGAGAGACTTCATCTATAAGTGGGTGGGAGAGGTGGGTGGGGAGAGCCTTCATCTATAAGTGGGTGGGGAGAGCCTTCATCTATAAGTGGGTGGGAGAGGTAGGCGGCGAGAGCCTTAATCTATTAGTGGGTGGGAGAGGCGGGCGGAAAGAGCCTTCATCTATAAGTGGGTGGAAGAGGTCGGCGGGAGACACTTCATCTATAAGTGGGTGGGAGAGGTGGGCGGGGAGAGCCTTGATCTCTAAGTGGGTGGGAAAGGTAGGCGGGGAGTGCCTTCATCTATTAGTCGGTGGGAGAGGTGGGCGGGGAGAGCCTTCATCTATAAGTTGGTGGGAGAGGTCGGCGGGAGAGCCTTCATCTATAAGCGGGTGGGAGAGGTAGGCAGGGAAAGCCTTCATCTCTAAGTGGGTGGAAGAGGTCGGCGGGAGAGACTTCATCTATAAGCGGGTGGGAGAGGTGGGCAGGGAAAGCCTTCATCTATAAGTGGGCGGGAGAGGTAGGCGGGGAGAGCCTTCATCTATAAGCGGGTGGCAGAGGTGGGCGGAAGAGACTTCATCTATAAGCGGGTGGGAGAGGTGGGCAGGGAGAGCCTTCATTTATAAGCGGGTGGGAGAGGTAGGCGGGGAGAGACTTCATCTATAAGCGGGTGGGAGAGGTGGGCAGGGAGAGCCTTCATCTATAAGCGGGTGGGAGAGGTGGGCGGGAGAGACTTCATCTATAAGCGGGTGGGAGACGTGGGCGGAGAGAGCCTTCATCTATAAGCTGGTGGGAGAGGTGGGCGGGAGGGACTTCATCTATAAGCGGGTGGGAGAGTTGGGCGGGGAGAGCCTTTATCTATAAGCAGGTGGAAGAGGTAGGCGGGGTGAGCCTTCATCTATTAGTGGGTGGGAGAGGTAGGCGGGGAGAGCCTTCATCTATAAGCGGGTGGGAGAGGAAGGCAGGGAGAGCCTTCATCTATTAGCGGGTGGGAGAGGTAGGCGGGGAGAGCCTTCATCTATTAGTGTGTGGGAGAGGTGGGCGGGGAGAGCCTTTATCTATAAGCGGGTGGGAGAGGTGGGCGGAAGAGACTTCATCTATAAGCGGGTGGGAGAGGTGGGTGGGGAGAGCCTTCATTTATAAGTGGGTGGGAAGAGCCTTCATCTATAAGTGGGTTGGAGAGGTAAGCGGGAGAGACTTACTCTATGAGCGGGTGGGAGAGGTGGGCGGGGAGAGCCTTCATCTATAAGCGGGTGAGAGAGGTGGGCGGGAGAGACTTCATCTATAAGTGGTTGGGAGAGGTAGGCGGGGAGAGCCATCATCTATAAGCGGGTGGGAGAGGTGGGCGGGGAGAGCCTTCATCTATAAGCGGTTGGGAGAGGTGGGCGGGAGAGGCTTCATCTATAAGTGGGTGGGAGAGGAGGGTGGGGAGAGCCTTCATCTATAAGTGGTTGGGGAGAGCCTTCATCTATTAGCAGGTGGGAGAGGTGGGCGGGGAGAGCCTTCATCTATTAGTGGGTGGGAGAGGTGAGTGGGAGAGACTTCATCTATAAGTGGGTGGGAGATGTGGGCGGGGAGAGCCTTTATCCATAAGCGGGTGGGAGATGTGGGCGGGGAGAGCCTTCATCTATAAGCAGGTGGGAGAGGTAGGCGGGAGAGACTTCATTTATAAGCGGGTGGGAGAGTTGGGCGGGGAGAGCCTTCATCTATAAGCGGGTGGAAGAGGTAGGTGGGGAGAGCCTTCATCTATTAGTGGGTGGGAGAGGTGGGCTGGGAGAGCCTTCATCTCTAAGTGGGTGGGAGAGGTAAGCGGGAGAGACTTAATCTATGAGCGGGTGGGGGAGGTGGGCGGGGAGAGCCTTCATCGTTAAGCGGGTGGGAGAGGTGGGCGGGAGAGACTTCATCTATAAGCGGGTGGGAGAGGCGGGCGGGGAGAGCCTTCATCTATAAGCAGGTGGGAGAGGTGGGCGGGAGAGACTTCATCTATAAGTGGGTGGGAGAGTTGGGCGGGGAGAGCCTTCATCTATAAGCGGGTGGAAGAGGTAGGTGGGGAGAGCCTTCATCTATTAGTGGGTGGGAGAGGTGGGCGGGGAGAACCTTCATCTATAAGCGGGTGGGAGAGGTGGGCGGGAGAGACTTCATCTATAAGTGGGTTGGAGAGTTGGGCAGGGAGAGCCTTCATCTATAAGCGGGTGGGAGAGGTAGGCGGGGAGAGCCTTCATCTATTAGTGTGTGGGAGATGTGGGCGGGGAGAGCCTTCATCTATAAGCAGGTGGGAGAGGTAGGCGGGAGAGACTTCATTTATAAGCGAGTGGGAGAGTTGAGCGGGGAGAGCCTTCATCTATAAGCGGGTGGAAGAGGTAGGTGGGGAGAGCCTTCATCTATTAGTGGGTGGGAGAGGTGGGCTGGGAGAGCCTTCATCTATAACCGGGTGGGAGAGGTCGGCGGGAGAGACTTCATCTATAAGCGGGTGGGAGAGGTGGGCAGGGAGAGCCTTCATCTATAAGCGGGTGGGAGAGGTAGGCGGGGAGAGCCTTCATCTATTAGTGTGTGGGAAAGGTGGGCGGGGAGAGCCTTCATCTATAAGCGGGTGGGAGAGGTGGGCGGAAGAGACTTCATCTATAAGCGGGTGGGAGAGGTGGGTGGGGAGAGCCTTCATTTATAAGTGGGTGGGAAGAGCCTTCATCTATAAGTGGGTTGAAGAGGTAAGCGGGAGAGACTTACTCTATGAGCGGGTGGGAGAGGTGGGCGGGGAGAGCCTTCATCTATAAGCGGGTGAGAGAGGTGGGCGGGAGAGACTTCATCTATAAGTGGTTGGGAGAGGTAGGCGGGGAGAGCCATCATCTATAAGCGGGTGGGAGAGGTGGGCGGGGAGAGCCTTCATCTATAAGCGGGTGGGAGAGGTGGGCGGGAGAGGCTTCATCTATAAGTGGGTGGGAGAGGTGGGTGGGGAGAGCCTTCATCTATAAGTGGTTGGGGAGAGCCTTCATCTATTAGCAGGTGGGAGAGGTGGGCGGGGAGAGCCTTCATCTATTAGTGGGTGGGAGAGGTGAGTGGGAGAGACTTCATCTATAAGTGGGTGGGAGATGTGGGCGGGGAGAGCCTTTATCCATAAGCGGGTGGGAGATGTGGGCGGGGAGAGCCTTCATCTATAAGCAGGTGGGAGAGGTAGGCGGGAGAGACTTCATTTATAAGCGGGTGGGAGAGTTGGGCGGGGAGAGCCTTCATCTATAAGCGGGTGGAAGAGGTAGGTGGGGAGAGCCTTCATCTATTAGTGGGTGGGAGAGTTGGGCTGGGAGAGCCTTCATCTCTAAGTGGGTGGGAGAGGTAAGCGGGAGAGACTTAATCTATGAGCGGGTGGGGGAGGTGGGCGGGGAGAGCCTTCATCGTTAAGCGGGTGGGAGAGGTGGGCGGGAGAGACTTCATCTATAAGCGGGTGGGAGAGGCGGGCGGGGAGAGCCTTCATCTATAAGCAGGTGGGAGAGGTGGGCGGGAGAGACTTCATCTATAAGTGGGTGGGAGAGTTGGGCGGGGAGAGCCTTCATCTATAAGCGGGTGGAAGAGGTAGGTGGGGAGAGCCTTCATCTATTAGTGGGTGGGAGAGGTGGGCGGGGAGAACCTTCATCTATAAGCGGGTGGGAGAGGTGGGCTTGAGAGACTTCATCTATAAGTGGGTGGGAGAGTTGGGCAGGGAGAGCCTTCATCTATAAGCGGGTGGGAGAGGTAGGCGGGGAGAGCCTTCATCTATTAGTGTGTGGGAGATGTGGGCGGGGAGAGCCTTCATCTATAAGCAGGTGGGAGAAGTAGGCGGGAGAGACTTCATTTATAAGCGAGTGGGAGAGTTGAGCGGGGAGAGCCTTCATCTATAAGCGGGTGGAAGAGGTAGGTGGGGAGAGCCTTCATCTATTAGTGGGTGGGAGAGGTGGGCTGGGAGAGCCTTCATCTATAACCGGGTGGGAGAGGTCGGCGGGAGAGACTTCATCTATAAGCGGGTGGGAGAGGTGGGCAGGGAGAGCCTTCATCTATAAGCGGATGGGAGAGGTAGGCGGGGAGAGCCTTCATCTATTAGTGTGTGGGAAAGGTGGGCGGGGAGAGCCTTCATCTATAAGAGGGTGGGAGAGGTTTGGCGGGATTGACTTCATCTATAGGCGGGTGGGAGAGGTAGCAGGGAGAGCCATCATCTATAAACAGGTGGGAGAGGTGGGCGGGAGAGACTTCATCTATAAGCGGGTGGGAGAGGTAGGCGAGGAGAGCCTTCATCTATAAGTGGGTGGGAGAGGTGGGCGGGGAGAGCCTTCATCTATAAGTGGGTGGGAGAGGTAAGCGGGAGAGAATTAATCTATGAGCGGGTGGGTGAGGTGGGCGGGGAAAGCCTTCATCTATAAGCGGGTGAGAGAGGTGGGTGGGGAGAGCCTTCATCTATAAGCGGGTGGGAGAGGTGAGTGGGAGAGACTTCATCTATAAGTGGATGGGAGATGTGTGCGGGGAGAGCCTTTATCCATAAGCGGGTGGGAGAGGTGGGCGGGAGAGACTTCATCTATAAGTGGGTGGCAGAGGTGGGTGGGGAGAGCCTTTATCTATAAGTGGGTGGGAAGAGCCTTTCATCTATAAGTGGGTGGGAGAGGTAAGCGGGAGAGACTTAATCTATAAGCGGGTGGGAGAGTTGGGCGGGGAGAGCCTTCATCTATAAGCGGGTGAGAGAGGTGGGCGGGAGAGACTTCATCTATAAGTGGGTGGGAGAGGTGGGTGGGGAGAGCCTTCATCTATAAGTGGGTGGGGAGAGCCTTCATCTATAATTGGGTGGGAGAGGTAGGCGGCGAGAGCCTTCATCTATTAGTGGGTGGAAGAGGCGGGCGGGGAGAGCCTTCATCTATAAGTGGGTGGAAGAGGTCGGCGGGAGACACTTCATCTATAAGCGGGTGGGAGAGGTGGGCGGGGAGAGCCTTCATCTATAAGCGGGTGGGAGAGGTAGGCGGGGAGAGCTATCATCTATTAGTGGGTGGGAGAGGTAGGCGGGGAGAGCCTTTAACTATAAGCGGGTGGGAGAGGTCGGCGGGAGAGACTTCATCTATAAACGGGTGAAAGAGGTGGCAGGGAGAGACTTCATCTATAAGCGGGTGGGAGAGGTGGGCGGGGAGAGCCTTCATCTATAATCTGGTGGGAGAGGAGGGCGGGGAGAGCCTTCATCTATAAGTGGGTGGGAGAGGTAAGAAAGAGACTTAATCGATGAGCGGGTGGGAGAGGTGGGCGGGGAGAGCCTTCATCTATAAGCGGGTGGGAGAGGTGGGCGGGAGAGACTTCATTTATAAGTGGGTGGGAGAGGTGGGTGGGGAGAGCCTTAACCTATAAGTGGGTGGGGAGAGCCTTCATCTATAAGTGGGTGGGAGAAGTAGGCGGCGAGAGCCTTCATCTATTAGTCGGTGGGAGAGGCGGGCGGAAAGAGCCTTCATCTATAAGTGGGTGGAAGAGGTCGGCGGGAGAGACTTCATCTATAAGTGGGTGGGAGAGGTGGGTGGGGAGAGCCTTGATCTCTAAGTGGGTGGGAGAGGTAGGCGGGGAGAGCCTTCATCTATTAGTCGGTGGGAGAGGTGGGCGGGGAGAGCCTTCATCTATAAGTTGGTGGGAGAGGTCGGCGGGAGAGCCTTCATCTATAAGCGGGTGGGAGAGGTGGGCAGGGAAAGCCTTCATCTATAAGTGGGCGGGAGAGGTAGGCGGGGAGAGCCTTCATCTATTAGTGGGTTGGAGAGGTGGGCGGGGAGAGCCTTCATCTATTAGTGGGTGGAAAAGGTCGGCGGGTGGGAGAGGTGGGGGGGGAGAGCCTTCATCTATAAGCGGGTGGGAGAGGTAGGCGGGGAGAGACTTCATCTATTAGTGGGTGGGAGAGGTATGCGGGGAGAGCCTTCATCTATAAGCGGGTGGCAGAGGTGGGCGGAAGAGACATCATCTATAAGCGGGTGGGAGAGGTGGGCAGGGAGAGCCTTCATTTATAAGCGGGTGGGAGAGGTAGGCGGGGAGAAACTTCATCTATAAGCGGGTGGGAGAGGTGGGCAGGGAGAGCCTTCATCTAAAAGCGGTTGGGAGAGGTGGGCGGGAGAGACTTCATCTATAAGCGGGTGGGAGACGTGGGCGGAGAGAGCCTTCATCTATAAGCTGGTGGGAGAGGTGGGCGGGAGGGACTTCATCTATAAGCGGGTGGGAGAGTTGGGCGGGGAGAGCGTTTATCTATAAGCAGGTGGAAGAGGTAGGCGGGGAGAGCCTTCATCTATTAGTGGGTGGGAGAGGTAGGCGGGGAGAGCCTTCATCTATAAGCGGGTGGGAGAGGAAGGCAGGGAGAGCCTTCATCTATAAGCGGGTGGGAGAGGTAGGCGGGGAGAGCCTTCATCTATTAGTGTGTGGGAGAGGTGGGCGGGGAGAGCCTTTATCTATAAGCGGGTGGGAGAGGTGGGCGGAAGAGACTTCATCTATAAGCGGGTGGGAGAGGTGGGTGGGGAGAGCCTTCATTTATAAGTGGGTGGGAAGAGCCTTCATCTATAAGTGGGTTGGAGAGGTAAGCGGGAGAGACTTACTCTATGAGCGGGTGGGAGAGGTGGGCGGGGAGAGCCTTCATCTATAAGCGGGTGAGAGAGGTGGGCGGGAGAGACTTCATCTATAAGTGGTTGGGAGAGGTAGGCGGGGAGAGCCATCATCTATAAGCGGGTGGGGGAGGTGGGCGGGGAGAGCCTTCATCTATAAGCGGGTGGGAGAGGTGGGCGGGAGAGGCTTCATCTATAAGTGGGTGGGAGAGGTGGGTGGGGAGAGCCTTCATCTATAAGTGGTTGGGGAGAGCCTTCATCTATTAGCAGGTGGGAGAGGTGGGCGGGGAGAGCCTTCATCTATTAGTGGGTGGGAGAGCTCGGCAGGGAGAGCCTTCATTTATAAGCGGGTGGGAGAGGTAGGCGGGGAGAGCCTTCATCTATTAGTGGGTGGGAGAGGTGGGCGGGGAGAGCCTTAATCTATAAGCGGGTAGGAGAGGTGGGCGGGAGAGATTTCATCTATAAACGAGTTGGAGAGGTGGGCAGGGAGAGACTTCATCTATAAGCGGGTGGGAGAGGTGGGCAAGGGTAGCCTTCATCTATAAGCAGGTGGAAGAGGTAGGCGGGGAGAGCCTTCATCTATTAGTGGGTGGGAGAGGTAGGCGGGGAGAGCCTTCATCTATAAGCGGGTGGAAGAGGTGGGCAGGGAGAGCCTTCATCTATAAGCGGGTGGGAGAGGTAGGCGGGGAGAGCCTTCATCTATTAGTGTGTGGGAGAGGTGGGCGGGGAGAGCCTTCATCTATAAGCAGGTGGGAGAGGTGGGCGGGAGAGACTTCATCTATAAGCGGGTGGGAGAGTTGGGCGGGGAGAGCCTTGATCTATAAGCGGGTGGAAGACGTAGGTGGGGAGAGCCTTCATCTATAAGCGGGTGTGAGAGGTGGGCAGGGAGAGCCTTCATCTATAAGCGGTTGGGAGAGTTAGGCGGGGAGAGCCTTCATCTATAAGCGGGTGGCAGAGGTGGGCGGAAGAGACATCATCTATAAGCGGGTGGGAGAGGTGGGCAGGGAGAGCCTTCATTTATAAGCGGGTGGGAGAGGTAGGCGGGGAGAGACTTCATCTATAAGCGGGTGGGAGAGGTGGGCAGGGAGAGCCTTCATCTAAAAGCGGTTGGGAGAGGTGGGCGGGAGAGACTTCATCTATAAGCGGGTGGGAGACGTGGGCGGAGAGAGCCTTCATCTATAAGCTGGTGGGAGAGGTGGGCGGGAGGGACTTCATCTATAAGCGGGTGGGAGAGTTGGGCGGGGAGAGCGTTTATCTATAAGCAGGTGGAAGAGGTAGGCGGGGAGAGCCTTCATCTATTAGTGGGTGGGAGAGGTAGGCGGGGAGAGCCTTCATCTATAAGCGGGTGGGAGAGGAAGGCAGGGAGAGCCTTCATCTATAAGCGGGTGGGAGAGGTAGGCGGGGAGAGCCTTCATCTATAAGTGTGTGGGAGAGGTGGGCGGGGAGAGCCTTTATCTATAAGCGGGTGGGAGAGGTGGGCGGAAGAGACTTCATCTATAAGCGGGTGGGAGAGGTGGGTGGGGAGAGCCTTCATTTATAAGTGGGTGGGAAGAGCCTTCATCTATAAGTGGGTTGGAGAGGTAAGCGGGAGAGACTTACTCTATGAGCGGGTGGGAGAGGTGGGCGGGGAGAGCCTTCATCTATAAGCGGGTGAGAGAGGTGGGCGGGAGAGACTTCATCTATAAGTGGTTGGGAGAGGTAGGCGGGGAGAGCCATCATCTATAAGCGGGTGGGGGAGGTGGGCGGGGAGAGCCTTCATCTATAAGCGGGTGGGAGAGGTGGGCGGGAGAGGCTTCATCTATAAGTGGGTGGGAGAGGTGGGCGGGAGAGACTTCATCTATAAGCGGGTTGGAGAGGTGGGCAGGGAGAGCCTTCATCTATAAGCGGGTGGGAGAGGTGGGTGGGAGAGACTTCATCTATAAGCGGGTGGGAGAGGTGGGCGGGGAGAGCTTTCATCTATAAGCAGGTAGGAAAGGTGGGCGGGAGAGACTTCATCTATAAGTGGGTGGGAGAGGTAGGCGGGGAGAACCTTCATCTATTAGTGGGTGGGAGAGGTGGGCGGGGAGAGACTTCATCTATAAGCGGGTTGGAGAGGTGGGCAGGGAGAGCCTTCATCTATAAGCGGGTGGGAGAGGTAGGCGGGGAGAACCTTCATCTATTAGTGGGTGGGAGAGGTGGGCGGGGAGAGACTTCATCTATAAGCGGGTTGGAGAGGTGGGCAGGGAGAGCCTTCATCTATAAGCGGGTGGGAGAGGTGGGTGGGAGAGACTTCATCTATAAGCGGGTGGGAGAGGTGGGCGGGGAGAGCTTTCATCTATAAGCAGGTAGGAAAGGTGGGCGGGAGAGACTTCATCTATAAGTGGGTGGGAGAGTTGGGCGGGGAGAGCCTTCATCTATAAGCGGGTGGAAGAGGTAGGTGGGGAGAGCCTTCATCTATTAGTGGGTGGGAGAGGTGGGCGGGGAGAACCTTCATCTATAAGCGGGTGGGAGAGGTGGGCGGGAGAGACTTCATCTATAAGTGGGTGGGAGAGGTGGGCAGGGAGAGCCTTCATCTATAAGCGGGTGGGAGAGGTAGGCGGGGAGAGCCTTCATCTATTAGTGTGTGGGAGATGTGGGCGGGGAGAGCCTTCATCTATAAGCAGGTGGGAGAGGTAGGAGGGAGAGACTTCATCTATAAGCGGGTGGGAGAGTTGGGCGGGGAGAGCCTTCATCTATAAGCGGGTGGAAGAGGTAGGTGGGGAGAGCCTTCATCTATTAGTGGGTGGGAGAGGTGGGCTGGGAGAGCCTTCATCTATAAGCGGGTGGGAGAGGTCGGCGGGAGAGACTTCATCTATAAGCGGGTGGGAGAGGTGGGCAGGGAGAGCCTTCATCTATAAGCGGGTGGGAGAGGTAGGCGGGGAAAGCCTTCATCTATTAGTGTTTGGGAAAGGTGGGCGGGGAGAGCCTTCATCTATAAGCGGGTGGGAGAGGTTTGGCGGGATTGCCTTCATTTTTAAGCGGGTGGGAGAGGTAGCAGGGAGAGCCATCATCTATAAACAGGTGGGAGAGGTGGGCGGGAGAGACTTTATCTATAAGCGGGTGGGAGAGGTAGGCGAGGAGAGCCTTCATCTATTAGTGGGTGGGAGAGGTGGGCGGGGAGAGCCTTCATCTATAAGTGGGTGGGAGAGGTAAGCGGGAGAGACTTAATCTATGAGCGGGTGGGAGAGGTGGGCGGGGAGAGCCTTCATCTATAAGCAGGTGAGAGAGATGGGTGGGGAGAGCCTTCATCTATAAGCGGGTGGGAGAGGTGGGCGGGAGAGACTTCATCTATAAGTGGGTGGGAGTTTTGGGTGGGGAGAGCCTTCATCTATTAGTGGGTGGGAGAGGTGGGCGGGGAGAGCCTTCATCTATAAGCGGATGAGAGAGGTAGGTGGGGAGAGCCTTCATCTATTAGTGGGTGGGAGAAGTGGGCGGGGAGAGCCTTCATCTATTAGTGGGTGGGAGAGGTGGGCTGGGAGAGCCTTCATCTATAACCGGGTGGGAGAGGTCGGCGGGAGAGACTTCATCTATAAGCGGGTGGGAGAGGTGGGCAGGGAGAGCCTTCATCTATAAGCGGGTGGGAGAGGTAGGCGGGGAGAGCCTTCATCTATTAGTGTGTGGGAAAGGTGGGCGGGGAGAGCCTTCATCTATAAGCGGGTGGGAGAGGTTTGGCGGGATTGACTTCATCTATAGGCGGGTGGGAGAGGTAGCAGGGAGAGCCATCATCTATAAACAGGTGGGAGAGGTGGGCGGGAGAGACTTCATCTATAAGCGGGTGGGAGAGGTAGGCGAGGAGAGCCTTCATCTATAAGTGGGTGGGAGAGGTGGGCGGGGAGAGCCTTCATCTATAAGTGGGTGGGAGAGGTAAGCGGGAGAGACTTAATCTATGAGCGGGTGGGTGAGGTGGGCGGGGAAAGCCTTCATCTATAAGCGGGTGAGAGAGGTGGGTGGGGAGAGCCTTCATCTATAAGCGGGTGTGAGAGGTGGGCAGGGAGAGCCTTCATCTATAAGCGGTTGGGAGAGGTAGGCGGGGAGAGCCTTCATCTATAAGCGGGTGGAAGAGGTGGGCGGGGAGAGCCGTGGGAGAGGTAGGCGGGGAGAGCCTTCATCTATAAGCGGGTTGGAGAGACTTCATCTATAGGCGGGTGAGAGAGGTGGGCAGGGAGAGAATTCAACTATAAGCGGGTGGGAGAGGTAGGCGGGGAGAACCTTCATCTATTAGTGGGTGGGAGAGGTGGGCGGGGAGAGACTTCATCTATAAGCGGGTTGGAGAGGTGGGCAGGGAGAGCCTTCATCTATAAGCGGGTGGGAGAGGTGGGCGGGAGAGACTTCATCTATAAGCGGGTGGGAGAGGTGGGCGGGGAGAGCTTTCATCTATAAGCAGGTAGGAAAGGTGGGCGGGAGAGACTTCAACTATAAGTGGGTGGGAGAGTTGGGCGGGGAGAGCCTTCATCTATAAGCGGGTGGAAGAGGTAGGTGGGGAGAGCCTTCATCTATTAGTGGGTGGGAGAGGTGGGCGGGGAGAACCTTCATCTATAAGCGGGTGGGAGAGGTGGGCGGGAGAGACTTCATCTATAAGTGGGTGGGAGAGGTGGGCAGGGAGAGCCTTCATCTATAAGCGGGTGGGAGAGGTAGGCGGGGAGAGCCTTCATCTATTAGTGTGTGGGAGATGTGGGCGGGGAGAGCCTTCATCTATAAGCAGGTGGGAGAGGTAGGAGGGAGAGACTTCATCTATAAGCGGGTGGGAGAGTTGGGCGGGGAGAGCCTTCATCTATAAGCGGGTGGAAGAGGTAGGTGGGGAGAGCCTTCATCTATTAGTGGGTGGGAGAGGTGGGCTGGGAGAGCCTTCATCTATAAGCGGGTGGGAGAGGTCGGCGGGAGAGACTTCATCTATAAGCGGGTGGGAGAGGTGGGCAGGGACAGCCTTCATCTATAAGCGGGTGGGAGAGGTAGGCGGGGAAAGCCTTCATCTATTAGTGTGTGGGAAAGGTGGGCGGGGAGAGCCTTCATCTATAAGCGGGTGGGAGAGGTTTGGCGGGATTGCCTTCATCTATAAGCGGGTGGGAGAGGTAGCAGGGAGAGCCATCATCTATAAACAGGTGGGAGAGGTGGGCGGGAGAGACTTCATCTATAAGCGGGTGGGAGAGGTAGGCGAGGAAAGCCTTCATCTATTAGTGGGTGGGAGAGGTGGGCGGGGAGAGCCTTCATCTATAAGTGGGTGGGAGAGGTAAGTGGGAGAGACTTAATCTATGAGCGGGTGGGAGAGGTGGGCGGGGAGAGCCTTCATCTATAAGCGGGTGAGAGAGATGGGTGGGGAGAGCCTTCATCTATAAGCGGGTGGGAGAGGTGGGCGGGAGAGACTTCATCTATAAGTGGGTGGGAGTTTTGGGTGGGGAGAGCCTTCATCTATTAGTGGGTGGGAGAGGTGGGCGGGGAGAGCCTTCATCTATAAGCGGATGAGAGAGGTAGGTGGGGAGAGCCTTCATCTATTAGTGGGTGGGAGAAGTGGGCGGGGAGAGCCTTCATCTATTAGTGGGTGGGGGAGGTGGGCTGGGAGAGCCTTCATCTATAACCGGGTGGGAGAGGTCGGCGGGAGAGACTTCATCTATAAGCGGGTGGGAGAGGTGGGCAGGGAGAGCCTTCATCTATAAGCGGGTGGGAGAGGTAGGCGGGGAGAGCCTTCATCTATTAGTGTGTGGGAAAGGTGGGCGGGGAGAGCCTTCATCTATAAGCGGGTGGGAGAGGTTTGGCGGGATTGACTTCATCTATAGGCGGGTGGGAGAGGTAGCAGGGAGAGCCATCATCTATAAACAGGTGGGAGAGGTGGGCGGGAGAGACTTCATCTATAAGCGGGTGGGAGAGGTAGGCGAGGAGAGCCTTCATCTATAAGTGGGTGGGAGAGGTGGGCGGGGAGAGCCTTCATCTATAAGTGGGTGGGAGAGGTAAGCGGGAGAGACTTAATCTATGAGCGGGTGGGTGAGGTGGGCGGGGAAAGCCTTCATCTATAAGCGGGTGAGAGAGGTGGGTGGGGAGAGCCTTCATCTATAAGCGGGTGGGAGAGGTGAGTGGGAGAGACTTCATCCATAAGTGGGTGGGAGATGTGTGCGGGGAGAGACTTTATCCATAAGCGGGTGGGAGAGGTGGGCGGGAGAGACTTCATCTATAAGTGGGTGGGAGAGGTGGGTGGGGAGAGCCTTTATCTATAAGTGGGTGGGAAGAGCCTTTCATCTATAAGTGGGTGGGAGAGGTAAGCGGGAGAGACTTAATCTATAAGCGGGTGGGAGAGTTGGGCGGGGAGAGCCTTCATCTATAAGCGGGTGAGAGAGGTGGGCGGGAGAGACTTCATCTATAAGTGGGTGGGAGAGGTGGGTGGGGAGAGCCTTCATCTATAAGTGGGTGGGGAGAGCCTTCATCTATAAGTGGGTGGGAGAGGTAGGCGGCGAGAGCCTTCATCTATTAGTGGGTGGAAGAGGCGGGCGGGGAGAGCCTTCATCTATAAGTGGGTGGAAGAGGTCGGCGGGAGACACTTCATCTATAAGCGGGTGGGAGAGGTGGGCGGGGAGAGCCTTCATCTATAAGCGGGTGGGAGAGGTAGGCGGGGAGAGCTATCATCTATTAGTGGGTGGGAGAGGTAGGCGGGGAGAGCCTTTAACTATAAGCGGGTGGGAGAGGTCGGCGGGAGAGACTTCATCTATAAACGGGTGAAAGAGGTGGCAGGGAGAGACTTCATCTATAAGCGGGTGGGAGAGGTGGGCGGGGAGAGCCTTCATCTATAATCTGGTGGGAGAGGTGGGCGGGAAGAGCCTTCATCTATAAGTGGGTGGGAGAGGTAAGAAAGAGACTTCATTTATAAGTGGGTGGGAGAGGTGGGTGGGGAGAGCCTTAACCTATAAATGGGTGGGGAGAGCCTTCATCTATAAGTGGGTGGGAGAAGTAGGCGGCGAGAGCCTTCATCTATTAGTCGGTGGGAGAGGCGGGCGGAAAGAGCCTTCATCTATAAGTGGGTGGAAGAGGTCGGCGGGAGAGACTTCATCTATAAGTGGGTGGGAGAGGTGGGCGGGGAGAACCTTGATCTCTAAGTGGGTGGGAGAGGTAGGCGGGGAGAGCCTTCATCTATTAGTCGGTGGGAGAGGTGGGCGGGGAGAGCCTTCATCTATAAGTTGGTGGGAGAGGTCGGCGGGAGAGCCTTCATCTATAAGTGGGTGGGAGAGGTGGGCAGGGAAAGCCTTCATCTATAAGTGGGCGGGAGAGGTAGGCGGGGAGAGCCTTCATCTATTAGTGGGTTGGAGAGGTGGGCGGGGAGAGCCTTCATCTATTAGTGGGTGGAAAAGGTCGGCGGGTGGGAGAGGTGGGCGGGGAGAGCCTTCATCTATAAGCGGGTGGGAGAGGTAGGCGGGGAGAGACTTCATCTATTAGTGGTGGGAGAGGTATGCGGGGAGAGCCTTCATCTATAAGCGGGTGGCAGAGGTGGGCGGAAGAGACATCATCTATAAGCGGGTGGGAGAGGTGGGCAGGGAGAGCCTTCATTTATAAGCGGGTGGGAGAGGTAGGCGGGGAGAGACTTCATCTATAAGCGGGTGGGAGAGGTGGGCAGGGAGAGCCTTCATCTATAAGCGGTTGGGAGAGGTGGGCGGGAGAGACTTCATCTATAAGCGGGTGGGAGACGTGGGCGGAGAGAGCCTTCATCTATAAGCTGGTGGGAGAGGTGGGCGGGAGGGACTTCATCTATAAGCGGGTGGGAGAGTTGGGCGGGGAGAGCGTTTATCTATAAGCAGGTGGAAGAGGTAGGCGGGGAGAGCCTTCATCTATTAGTGGGTGGGAGAGGTAGGCGGGGAGAGCCTTCATCTATAAGCGGGTGGGAGAGGAAGGCAGGGAGAGCCTTCATCTATAAGCGGGTGGGAGAGGTAGGCGGGGAGAGCCTTCATCTATTAGTGTGTGGGAGAGTTGGGCGGGGAGAGCCTTCATCTATAAGCGGGTGGGAGAGGTGGGCGGAAGAGACTTCATCTATAAGCGGGTGGGAGAGGTGGGTGGGGAGAGCCTTCATTTATAAGTGGGTGGGAAGAGCCTTCATCTATAAGTGGGTTGGAGAGGTAAGCGGGAGAGACTTACTCTATGAGCGGGTGGGAGAGGTGGGCGGGGAGAGCCTTCATCTATAAGCGGGTGAGAGAGGTGGGCGGGAGAGACTTCATCTATAAGTGGTTGGGAGAGGTAGGCGGGGAGAGCCATCATCTATAAGCGGGTGGGAGAGGTGGGCGTGGAGAGCCTTCATCTATAAGCGGGTGGGAGAGGTGGACGGGAGAGGCTTCATCTATGAGTTGGTGGGAGAGGTGGGTGGGGAGAGCCTTCATCTATAAGTGGTTGGGGAGAGCCTTCATCTATTAGCAGGTGGGAGAGGTGGGCGGGGAGAGCCTTCATCTATTAGTGGGTGGGAGAGCTCAGCAGGGAGAGCCTTCATTTATAAGCGGGTGGGAGAGGTAGGCGGGGAGAGCCTTTATCTATTAGTGGGTGGGAGAGGTGGGCGGGGAGAGCCTTCATCTATAAGCGGGTAGGAGAGGTGGGCGGGAGAGATTTCATCTATAAACGAGTTGGAGAGGTTGGCAGGGAGAGACTTCATCTATAAGCGGGTGGGAGAGGTGGGCAAGGGTAGCCTTCATCTATAAGCAGGTGGAAGAGGTAGGCGGGGAGAGCCTTCATCTATTAGTGGGTGGGAGAGGTAGGCGGGGAGAGCCTTCATCTATAAGCGGGTGGAAGAGGTGGGCAGGGAGAGCCTTCATCTATAAGCGGGTGGGAGAGGTAGGCGGGGAGAGCCTTCATCTATTAGTGTGTGGGAGAGGTGGGCGGGAAGAACCTTCATCTATAAGCAGGTGGGAGAGGTGGGCGGGAGAGACTTCATCTATAAGCGGGTGGGAGAGTTGGGCGAGGAGAGCCTTCATCTATAAGCGGGTGGAAGAGGTAGGTGGGGAGAGCCTTCATCTATAAGCGGGTGTGAGAGGTGGGCAGGGAGAGCCTTCATCTATAAGCGGTTGGGAGAGGTAGACGGGGAGAGCCTTCATCTATAAGCGGGTGGAAGAGGTGGGCGGGGAGAGCCGTGGGAGAGGTAGGCGGGGAGAGCCTTCATCTATAAGCGGGTTGGAGAGGTGGGCGGGAGAGACTTCATCTATAAGCGGGTGGGAGAGGTGGGCAGGGAGAGACTTCAACTATAAGCGGGTGGGAGAGGTAGGCGGGGAGAACCTTCATCTATTAGTGGGTGGGAGAGGTGGGCGGGGAGAGACTTCATCTATAAGCGGGTTGGAGAGGTGGGCAGGGAGAGCCTTCATCTATAAGCTTGTGGGAGAGGTGGGCGGGAGAGACTTCATCTATAAGCGGGTGGGAGAGGTGGGCGGGGAGAGCTTTCATCTATAAGCAGGTGGGAAAGGTGGGCGGGAGAGACTTCATCTATAAGTGGGTGGGAGAGTTGGGCGGGGAGAGCCTTCATCTATAAGCGGGTGGAAGAGGTAGGTGGGGAGAGCCTTCATCTATTAGTGGGTGGGAGAGGTGGGCGGGAAGAACCTTCATCTATAAGCGGGTGGGAGAGGTGGGCGGGAGAGACTTCATCTATAAGTGGGTGGGAGAGGTGGGCAGGGAGAGCCTTCATCTATAAGCGGGTGGGAGAGGTAGGCGGGGAGAGCCTTCATCTATTAGTGTGTGGGAGATGTGGGCGGGGAGAGCCTTCATCTATAAGCAGGTGGGAGAGGTAGGCGGGAGAGACTTCATCTATAAGCGGGTGGGAGAGTTGGGCGGGGAGAGCCTTCATCTATAAGCGGGTGGAAGAGGTAGGTGGGGAGAGCCTTCATCTATTAGTGGGTGGGAGAGGTGGGCTGGGAGAGCCTTCATCTATAAGCGGGTGGGAGAGGTCGGCGGGAGAGACTTCATCTATAAGCGGGTGGGAGAGGTGGGCAGGGAGAGCCTTCATCTATAAGCGGGTGGGAGAGGTAGGCGGGGAGAGCCTTCAACTTATTAGTGTGTGAAAGGTGGGCGGGGAGAGCCTTCATCTATAAGCGGGTGGGAGAGGTTTGGCGGGATTGACTTCATCTATTAGCGGGTGGGAGAGGTAGCAGGGAGAGCCATCATCTATAAACAGGTGGGAGAGGTGGGCGGGAGAGACTTCATCTATAAGCGGGTGGGAGAGGTAGGCGAGGAGAGCCTTCATCTATTAGTGGGTGGGAGAGGTGGGCGGGGAGAGCCTTCATCTATAAGTGGGTGGGAGAGGTAAGCGAGGGAGACTTAATCTATGAGCGGGTGGGAGAGGTGGGCGGGGAGAGCCTTCATCTATAAGCGGGTGAGAGAGATGGGTGGGGAGAGCCTTCATCTATAAGCGGGTGGGAGAGGTGGGCGGGAGAGACTTCATCTATAAGTGGGTGGGAGTTTTGGGTGGGGAGAGCCTTCATCTATTAGTGGGTGGGAGAGGTGGGCGGGGAGAGCCTACATCTATAAGCGGATGAGAGAGGTAGGTGGGGAGAGCCTTCATCTATTAGTGGGTGGGAGAAGTGGGCGGGGAGAGCCTTCATCTATAAGCGGGTGGGAGAGGTGGGCGGGAGAGACTTCATCTATAAGTGGGTGGGAGAGGTGGGTGGGGAGAGCCTTCATCTATAAGTGGGTGAAAAGAGCCTTTATCTATAAGTGGGTGGGAGAGGTAAGCGGGAGAGACTTAATCTATGAGCGGGTGGGAGAGGTGGGCGGGGAGAGCCTTCATCTATAAGCGGGTGAGGGAGTTGGGCGGGAGAGACTTCATCTATAAGTGGGTGGGAGAGGTTGGTGGGGAGAGCCTTCATCTATAAGTGGGTAGGGAGAGCCTTCATCTATAAGTGGGTGGGAGAGGTAGGCGGCGAGAGCCTTCATCTATTAGTGGGTGGAAGAGGCGGGCGGGGAGAGCCTTCATCTATAAGTGGGTGGAAGAGGTTGGCGGGAGACACTTTATCTATAAGCGGGTGGGAGAGGTCGGCGGGGATAGCCTTCATCTATGAGCGGGTGGGAGAGGTAGGCTGGGAGAGCTATCATCTATTAGTGGGTGGGAGAGGTAGGCGGGGAGAGCCTTTAACTATAAGCGGGTGGGAGAGGTGAGCGGGAGAGACTTCATCTATAAACGGGTGAAAGAGGTGGGCAGGGAGAGACTTCATCTATAAGCGGGTGGGAGAGGTGGGCGGGGAGAGCCTTCATCTATAATCGGGTGGGAGAGGTGGGCGGGGACAGCCTTCATCTATAAGTGGGTGGGAGAGGTAAGCGGGAGAGACTTAATCTATGAGCGGGTGGGAGAGGTGGGCGGGGAGAGCCTTCATCTATAAGCGGGTGAGAGAGGTGGGCCGGAGAGACTTCATCTATAAGTGGGTGGGAGAGGTGGGTGGGGAGAGCCTTCATCTATAAGTGGGTGGGGAGAGCCTTCATCTATCAGTGGGTGGGAGAGGTAGGCGGTGAGAGCCTTCATCTATTAGTGGGTGGGAGAAGCGGGCGGGGAGAGCCTTCATCTATAAGTGGGTGGAAGAGGTCGGCGGGGAGAGCCTTCATCTATTAGTCGGTGGGAGAGGTGTGCGGGGAGAGCCTTCATCTATAAGTTGGTGGGAGAGGTCGGCGGGAAAGCCCTTATCTTTGCGGGTGGGAGAGGTGGGCGGGGAGAGCCTTCATCTATAAGCAGGTGGGAGAGGTAGGCGGGGAGAGCCTTTATCTATTAGTGGGTGGGAGAGGTGGGCGGGGAGAGCCTTCATCTATAAGTGGGTGGAAGAGGTCGGCGGGAGAGACTTCATCTATAAGCGGGTGGGAGAGGTGGGCAGGGAGAGCCTTCATCTATAAGCGGGTGGGAGAGGTAGGCGGGGAGAGCCTTCATCTATTAGTGTGTGGGAAAGGTGGGCGGGGAGAGCCTTCATCTATAAGCGGGTGGGAGAGTTTTGGCGGGATTGACTTCATCTATAAGCGGGTGGGAGAGGTAGCAGGGAGATCCATCATCTATAAACAGGTGGGAGAGGTGGGCGGGAGAGACTTCGCCTATAAGCGGGCGGGAGAGTTGGGTGGGGAGAGCCTTCATTTATAAGTGGGTGGGAAGAGCCTTCATCTATAAGTGGGTTGGAGAGGTAAGCGGGAGAGACTTACTCTATGAGCGGGTGGGAGAGGTGGGCGGGGAGAGCCTTCATCTATAAGCGGGTGAGAGAGGTGGGCGGGAGAGACTTCATCTATATGTGGTTGGGAGAGGTAGGCGGGGAGAGCCATCATCTATAAGCGGGTGGAAGAGGTGGGCGGGGAGAGCCTTCATCTATAAGTGGGTGGGAGAGGTGGGCGGGAGAGGCTTCATCTATAAGTGGGTGGGAGAGGTGGGTGGGGAGAGCCTTCATCTATAAGTGGTTGGGGAGAGCCTTCATCTATTAGCAGGTGGGAGAGGTGGGCGGGGAGAGCCTTCATCTATTAGTGGGTGGGAGAGCTCGGCAGGGAGAGCCTTCATTTATAAGCGGGTGGGAGAGGTAGGCGGGGAGAGCCTTCATCTATTAGTGTGTGGGAGAGGTTGGCGGGGAGAGCCTTCATCTATAAGCGGGTAGGAGAGGTGGGCGGGAGAGACTTCATCTATAAACGAGTTGGAGAGGTAGGCAGGGAGAGACTTCATCTATAAGCGGGTGGGAGAGGTGGGCAAGGAGAGCCTTCATCTATAAGCAGGTGGAAGAGGTAGGCGGGGAGAGCCTTCATCTATTATTGGGTGGGAGAGGTAGGCGGGGAGAGCCTTCATCTATAAGCGGGTGGAAGAGGTGGGCAGGGAGAGCCTTCATCTATAAGCGGGTTGGAGGAGGTGGGCGGAAGATAGTTCATCTATAAGCGGGTGGGAGAGGTGTGCGGGGAGAGCCGTGGGAGAGGTAGGCGGGGAGAGCCTTCATCTATAAGCGGGTTGGAGAGGTGGGCGGGAGAGACTTCATCTATAAGCGGGTGAGAGAGGTGGGCAGGGAGAGACTTCAACTATAAGCGGGTGGGAGAGGTAGGCGGGGAGAGCCTTTATCTATTAGTGGGTGGTAGAGATGGGCGGGGAGAGACTTCATCTATAAGCGGGTGGGAGAGGTAGGTGGGGAGAGCCTTCATCTATTAGTGGGTGGGAGAGGTAGGCGGGGAGAGCCTTCATCTATAAGCGGGTGGGAGAGGTGGGCGGGAGACACTTTATCTATAAGCGGGTGGGAGAGGTGGGCAGGGAGAGCCTTCATCTATAAGCGGGTGGGAGAGGTAGGCGGGGAGAGCCTTCATCTATTAGTTTGTGGGAGAGGTGGGCGGGGAGAGCCTTCATCTATAAGCAGGTGGGAGAGGTGGGCGGGAGAGACTTCATCTATAAGCGGGTGGGAGAGTTGGGCGGGGAGAGCCTTCATCTATAAGCGGGTGGAAGAGGTAGGTGGGGAGAGCCTTCATCTATAAGCGGGTGTGAGAGGTGGGCAGGGAGAGCCTTCATCTATAAGCGGTTGGGAGAGGTAGGCGGGGAGAGCCATCATCTATAAGCGGGTGGAAGAGGTGGGCGGGGAGAGCCGTGGGAGAGGTAGGCGGGGAGAGCCTTCATCTATAAGCGGGTTGGAGAGGTGGGCGGGAGAGACTTCATCTATAAGCGGGTGAGAGAGGTAGGCGGGGAGAGCCTTCATCTATTATCGTGTGGGAAAGGTGGCCGGGGAGAGCCTTCATCTATAAGCGGGTGAGAGAGGTGGGCGGGATTGACTTCATCTATGAGCGGGTGGGAGAGGTAGCAGGGAGAGCCTTCATCTATAAGCGGGTGGGAGAGGTGAGCGGGAGAGACTTCATCTATAAGCGGGTGGGAGAGGTAGGCGAGGAGAGCCTTCATCTATTAGTGGGTGGGAGAGGTGGGCGGGGAGAGCCTTCATCTATAAGTGGGTGGGAGAGGTAAGCGGGAGAGACTTAATCTATGAGCGGGTGGGGGAGGTGGGCGGGGAAAGCCTTCATCTATAAGCGGGTGAGAGAGGTGGGTGGGGAGAGCCTTCATCTATAAGCGGGTGGGAGAGGTGAGTGGGAGAGACTTCATCTATAAGTGGGTGGGAGATGTGGGCGGGGAGAGCCTTTATCAATAAGCGGGTGGGAGAGGTGGGCGGGAGAGACTTCATCTATAAGTGGGTGGGAGAGGTGGGTGGGGAGAGCCTTTATCTATAAGTGGGTGGGAAGAGCCTTTCATCTATAAGTGGGTGGGAGAGGTAAGCGGGAGAGACTTAATCTATAAGCGGGTGGGAGAGTTGGGCGGGGAGAGCCTTCATTTTTAAGCGGGTGAGAGAGGTGGGCGGGAGAGACTTCATCTATAAGTGGGTGGAAGAGGTGGGTGGGGAGAGCCTTCATCTTTAAGTGGGTGGGGAGAGCCTTCATCTATAAGTGGTTGGGAGAGGTAGGCGGCGAGAGCCTTCATCTATTAGTGGGTGGAAGAGGCGGGCGGGGAGAGCCTTCATCTATAAGTGGGTGGAAGAGGTCGGCGGAAGACACTTCATCTATAAGCGGGTGGGAGAGGTGGGCGGGGAGAGCCTTCATCTATAAGCGGGTGGGAGAGGTAGGCGGGGAGAGCTATCATCTATTAGTGGGTGGGAGAGGTAGGCGGGGAGAGCCTTTAACAAAAAGCGGGTGGGAGAGGTCGGCGGGAGAGACTTCATCTATAAACGGGTGAAAGAGGTGGGCAGGGAGAGACTTCATCTATAAGCGGGTGGGAGAGGTGGGCGGGGAGAGCCTTCATCTATAATCTGGTGGGAGAGGTGGGCGGGGAGAGCCTTCATCTATAAGTGGGTGGAAGAGGTAAGAAAGAGACTTAATCTATGAGCGGGTGGGAGAGGTGGGCGGGGAGAGCCTTCATCTATAAGCGGGTGAGAGAGGTGGGCGGGAGAGACTTCATCTATAAGTGGGTGGGAGAGGTGGGTGGGGAGAGCCTTCATCTATGAGTGGGTGGGGAGAGCCTTCATCTATAAGTGGGTGGGAGAGGTAGGCGGCGAGAGCCTTCATCTATTAGTGGGTGGGAGAGGCGGGCGGAAAGAGCCTTCATCTATAAGTGGGTGGAAGAGTTCGGCGGTAGAGACTTCATCTAAAGGTGGGTGGGAGAGGTGGGCGGGGAGAGCCTTTATCTCTAAGTGGGTGGGAGAGGTAGGCGGAGAGAGCCTTCATCTATTAGTCGGTGGGAGAGGTGGGCGGGGAGAGCCTTCATCTATAAGTTGGTGGGAGAGGTCGGCGGGAGAGCCTTCATCTATAAGCGGGTGGGAGAGGTGGGCGGGGAGAGCCTTCATCTATATGCGGGTGGGAGAGGTAGGCGGGGAGACCCTTCATCTATTAGTGGGTGGGAGAGGTGAGCGGGGAGAGCCTTCATCTATAAGTGGGTGGAAGAGGTCGGCGGGAGAGACTTCATCGATAAGCGGGTGGGAGAGGTGGGCAGGGAAAGCCTTCATCTATAGGTGGGCGGGAGAGGTAGGCGGTGAGAGCCTTCATCTATTAGTGGGTGGGAGAGGTGGGCGGGGAGAGCCTTCATCTCTTAGTTGGTGGAAAAGGTCGGCGGGTGGGAGAGGTGGGCGGGGAGAGCCTTCATCTATAAGCGGGTGGGAGAGGTAGGCGGGGAGAGACTTCATCTATTAGTGGGTGGGAGAGGTATGCGGGGAGAGCCTTCATCTATAAGCGGGTGGCAGAGGTGGGCGGAAGAGACTTCATCTATGAGCGAGTGGGAGATGTGGGCAGGGAGAGCCTTCATTTATAAGCGGGTGGGAGAGGTAGGCGGGGAGAGCCTTTATCTATTAGTGGGTGGGAGAGGTGGCCGGGGAGAGCCTTCATCTATAAGCAGGTGGGAGAGGTGGGCGGGAGAGACTTCATCTATAAAAGGGTGGGAGAGGTGGGCAAGGAGAGACTTCATCTATAAGCGGGTGGGAGAGGTGGGCGGGGAGAGCCTTCATCTATAAGTGGGTGGGAGAGGTGGGCGGGGAGAGAGTTCATCTATAAGCGGGTGGGAGAAGTGGGCGGAAGAGACTTCATCTATAAGCGGGTGGGAGAGGTGGGCAGGAAGAGCCTTCATTTATTAGCGGGTGGGAGAGGTAGGCGGGGAGAGACTTCATCTATAAGCGGGTGGGAGAGGTGGGCAGGGATAGCCTTCATCTATAAGCGGGTGGGAGAGGTGGGCGGGAGAGACTTCATCTATAAGCGGGTGGGAGACGTGGGCGGAGAGAGCCTTCATCTATAAGCTGGTGGGAGAGGTGGGCGGGAGGGACTTCATCTATAAGCGGGTGGGAGAGTTGGGCGGGGAGAGCCTTTATCTATAAGCAGGTGGAAGAGGTAGGCGGGGAGAGCCTTCATCTATTAGTGGGTGGGAGAGGTAGGCGGGGAGAGCCTTCATCTATAAGCGGGTGGGAGAGGAAGGCAGGGAGAGCCTTCATCTATAAGCCGGTGGGTGAGGTAGGCGGGGAGAGCCTTCATCTATTAGTGTGCGGGAGAGGTGGGCGGGGAGAGCCTTCATCTATAAGCGGGTGGGAGAGGTGGGCTGAAGAGACTTCATCTATAAGCGGGTGGGAGAGGTGGGTGGGGAGAGCCTTCATTTATAAGTGGGTGGGGAGAGCCTTCATCTATAAGCGGGTGGGAGAGGTGAGTGGGAGAGACTTCATCTATAAGTGGGTGGGAGATGTGTGCGGGGAGAGACTTTATCCATAAGCGGGTGGGAGAGGTGGGCGGGAGAGACTTCATCTATAAGTTGGTGGGAGAGGTAGGCGGGGAGAGCCATCATCTATAAGCGGGTGGGAGAGGTGGGCGGGGAGAGCCTTCATCTATAAGCGGGTGGGAGAGGTGGGCGGGAGAGGCTTCATCTATAAGTGGGTGGGAGAGGTGGGTGGGGAGAGCCTTCATCTATAAGTGGTTGGGGAGAGCCTTCATCTATTAGCAGGTGGGAGAGGTGGGCGGGGAGAGCCTTCATCTATTAGTGGTTGGGAGAGCTCGGCAGGGAGAGCCTTCATTTATAAGCGGGTGGGAGAGGTAGGCGGGGAGAGCCTTCATCTATTAGTGGGTGGGAGAGGTGGGCGGGGAGAGCCTTCATCTATAAGCGGGTAGGAGAGGTGGGCGGGAGAGACTTCATCTATAAACGAGTTGGAGAGGTGGGCAGGGAGAGACTTCATCTATAAGCGGGTGGGAGAGGTGGGCAAGGAGAGCCTTTATCTATAAGCAGGTGGAAGAGGTAGGCAGGGAGAGCCTTCATTTATAAGTGGGTGGAGAGGTAGGCGGGGAGAGCCTTCATCTATTAGTTGTTGGGAGAGGTGGGCGGGGAGAGCCTTAATCTATAAGCAGGTGGGAGAGGTGGGCGGGAGAGACTTCATCTATAAACGGGTGGAAGAGGTGGGCAAGGAGAGACTTCATCTATAAGCGGGTGGGAGAGTTGGGCGGGGAGAGCCTTCATCTATAAGCGGGTGGGAGAGGTGGGCGGAAGAGCCTTCATCTATAAGCGGGTGGGAGAGGTGGGCGGGGAGAGCCTTCATCTATAAGCGGGTGGAAGAGGTGGGCAGGGAGAGCCTTCATCTATAAGCGGGTTGGAGGAGGTGGGCGGGAGATAGTTCATCTATAAGCGGGTGGGAGATGTGGGCGGGGAGAGTCGTGGGAGAGGTAGGCGAAGAGAGCCTTCATCTATAAGCGGGTTGGAGAGGTGGGCGGGAGAGACTTCATCTATAAGCGGGTGAGACAGGTGGGCAGGGAGAGACTTCAACTATAAGCGGGTGGGAGAGGTAGGCGGGGAGAGCCTTTATCTATTAGTGGGTGGGAGAGATGGGCGGGGAGAGAAATCATCTATAAGCGGGTGGGAGAGGTAGGTGGGGAGAGCCTTCATCTATTAGTGGGTGGGAGAGGTAGGCGGGGAGAGCCTTCATCTATAAGCGGGTGGGAGAGGTGGGCGTGAGACACTTTATCTATAAGCGGGTGGGAGAGGTGGGCAGGGAGAGCCTTCATCTATAAGCGGGTGGGAGAGGTAGGCGAGGAGAGCCTTCATCTATTAGTGTGTGGGAGAGGTGGGCGGGGAGAGCCTTTATCTATAAGCAGGTGGGAGAGGTGGGCGGGAGAGACTTCATCTATAAGCGGGTGGGAGCGTTGGGCGGGGAGAGCCTTCATCTATAAGCGGGTGGAAGAGGTAGGTGGGGAGAGCCTTCATCTATAAGCGGGTGTGAGAGGTGGGCAGGGAGAGCCTTCATCTATAAGCGGTTGGGAGAGGTAGGCGGGGAGATCCTTCATCTATAAGCGGGTGGAAGAGGTGGGCGGGGAGAGCCGTGGGAGAGGTAGGCGGGGAGAGCCTTCATCTATAAGCGGGTTGGAGAGGTGGGCGGGAGAGACTTCATCTATAAGCGGGTGAGAGAGGTGGGCAGGGAGAGACTTCAACTATAAGCGGGTGGGAGAGGTAGGCGGGGAGAGCCTTCATCTATTAGTGGGTGGGAGAGGTGGGCGGGGAGAGACTTCATCTAAAGCGGGTTGGAGAGGTGGGCAGGGAGAGCCTCCATCTATAAGCGGGTGGGAAAGGTGGGCGGGAGAGACTTCATCTATAAGCGGGTGGGAGAGGTAGGCGGGGAGAGCCTTCATCTATTAGTGTGTGGGAGATGTGGGCGGGGAGAGCCTTCATCTATAAGCAGGTGGGAGAGGTAGGCGGGAGAGACTTCATCTATAAGCGGGTGGGAGAGTTGGGCGGGGAGAGCCTTCATCTATAAGCGGGTGGAAGAGGTAGGTGGGGAGAGCCTTCATCTATTAGTGGGTCGGAGAGGTGGGCTGGGAGAGCCTTCATCTATAAGCGGGTGGGAGAGGTCGGCGGGAGAGACTTCATCTATAAGCGGGTGGGAGAGGTGGGCAGGGAGAGCCTTCATCTATAAGCGGGTGGGAGAGGTAGGCGGGGAGAGCCTTCATCTATTAGTGTGTGGGAAAGGTGGGCGGGGAGAGCCTTCATCTATAAGCGGGTGGGAGAGGTTTGGCGGGATTGACTTCATCTATAAGCGGGTGGGAGAGGTAGCAGGGAGAGCCATCATCTATAAACAGGTGGGAGAGGTGGGCGGGAGAGACTTCATCTATAAGCGGGTGGGAGAGGTAGGCGAGGAGAGCCTTCATCTATTAGTGGGTGGGAGAGGTGGGCGGGGAGAGCCTTCATCTATAAGTGGGTGGGAGAGGTAAGCGGGAGAGACTTAATCTATGAGTGGGTGGGAGAGGTGGGCGGGGAGAGCCTTCATCTATAAGCGGGTGAGAGAGATGGGTGGGGAGAGCCTTCATCTATAAGCGGGTGGGAGAGGTGGGCGGGAGAGACTTCATCTATAAGTGGGTGGGAGTTTTGGGTGGGGAGAGCCTTCATCTATTAGTGGGTGGGAGAGGTGGGCGGGGAGAGCCTTCATCTATAAGCGGATGAGAGAGGTAGGTGGGGAGAGCCTTCATCTATTAGTGGGTGGGAGAAGTGGGCGGGGAGAGCCTTCATCTATAAGCGGGTGGGAGAGGTGGGCGGGAGAGACTTCATCTATAAGTGGGTGGGAGAGGTGGGTGGGGAGAGCCTTCATCTATAAGTGGGTGGGAAGAGCCTTTATCTATAAGTGGGTGGGAGAGGTAAGCGGGAGAGACTTAATCTATGAGCGGGTGGGAGAGGTGGGCGGGGAGAGCCTTCATCTATAAGCGGGTGAGGGAGGTGGGCGGGAGAGACTTCAAATAAAGGGGGGGGGAGAGGTTGGTGGGGAGAGCCTTCATCTATAAGTGGGTGGGAGAGGTAGGCGGCGAGAGCCTTCATCTATTAGTGGGTGGAAGAGGCGGGCGGGGAGAGCCTTCATCTATAAGTGGGTGGAAGAGGTTGGCGGAAGACACTTTATCTATAAGCGGGTGGGAGAGGTGGGCGAGAAAAGCTTTCATCTATGAGTGGGTGGCAGAGGTAGGCGGGGAGAGCTATCATCTATTAGTGGGTGGGAGAGGTAGGCGGGGAGAGCCTTTAACTATAAGCGGGTGGGATAGGTGAGCGGGAGAGACTTCATCTATAAATGGGTGAAAGAGGTGGCCAGGAGAGACTTCATCTATAAGCGGGTGGGAGAGGTGGGCGGGGAGAGCCTTCATCTATAATCGGGTGGGAGAGGTGGGCGGGGAGAGCCTTCATCTATAAGTGGGTGGGAGAGGTAAGCGGGAGAGACTTAATCTATGAGCGGGTGGGAGAGGTGGGCGGGGAGAGCCTTCATCTATAAGCGGGTGAGAGAGGTGGGCGGGAGAGACTTCATCTATAAGTGGGTGGGAGAGGTGGGTGAGGAGAGCCTTCATCTATAAGTGGGTGGGGAGAGCCTTCATCTATAAGTGGGTGGGAGAGGTAGGCGGCGAGAGCCTTCATCTATTAGTGGGTGGGAGAGGCGGGCGGGGAGAGCCTTCATCTATAAGTGGGTGGAAGAGGTCGGCGGGAGAGACTTCATCTATAAGTGGGTGGGAGAGGTGGTCGGGGAGAGCCTTTATCTATAAGTGGGTGGGAGAGGTAGGCGGCGAGAGCCTTCATCTATTAGTCGGTGGGAGAGGTGGGCGGGGAGAGCCTTCATCTATAAGTTGGTGGGAGAGGTCGGCGGGAGAGCCTTCATCTATAAGCGGGTGGGAGAGGTAGGCGGGGAGAGCCTTTATCTATTAGTGGGTGGGAGAGGTGAGCGGGGAGAGCCTTCATCTATAAGTGGGTGGAAGAGGTCGGCAGGAGAGACTTCATCTATAAGCGGGTGGGAGAGGTGGGCAGGGAGAGCCTTCATTTATAAGTGGGTGGAGAGGTAAAGGGGAGAGCCTTCATCTATTAGTTGTTGGGAGAGGTGGGCGGGGAGAGCCTTTATCTATAAGCAGGTGGGAGAGGTGGGCGGGAGAGACTTCATCTATAAACGGGTGGGAGAGGTGGGCAAGGAGAGACTTCATCTATAAGCGGGTGGGAGAGTTGGGCGGGGAGAGCCTTCATCTATAAGCGGGTGGGAGAGGTGGGCGGGAGAGCCTTCATCTATAAGCGGGTGGAAGAGGTGGGCGGGGAGAGCCTTCATCTATAAGCGGGTGGAAGAGGTGGGCAGGGAGAGCCTTCATCTATAAGCGGGTTGGAGGAGGTGGGCGGGAGATAGTTCATCTATAAGCGGGTGGGAGAGGTGGGCGGGGAGAGCCGTGGGAGAGGTAGGCGAAGAGAGCCTTCATCTATAAGCGGGTTGGAGAGGTGGGCGGGAAAGACTTCATCTATAAGCGGGTGAGAGAGGTGGGCAGGGAGAGACTTCAACTATAAGCGGGTGGGAGAGGTAGGCGGGGAGAGCCTTTATCTATTAGTGGGTGGGAGAGATGGGCGGGGAGAGACTTCATCTATAAGCGGGTGGGAGAGGTAGGTGGGGAGAGCCTTCATCTATTAGTGGGTGGGAGAGGTAGGCGGGGAGAGCCTTCATCTATAAGCGGGTGGGAGAGGTGGGCGGGAGACACTTTATCTATAAGCGGGTGGGAGAGGTGGGCAGGGAGAGCCTTCATCTATAAGCGGGTGGGAGAGGTAGGCGAGGAGAGCCTCCATCTATTAGTGTGTGGGAGAGGTGGGCGGGGAGAGCCTTTATCTAAAAGCAGGTGGGAGAGGTGGGCGGGAGAGACTTCATCTATAAGCGGGTGGGAGAGTTGGGCGGGGAGAGCCTTCATCTATAAGCGGGTGGAAGAGGTAGGTGGGGAGAGCTTTCATCTATAAGCGGGTGTGAGAGGTGGGCAGGGAGAGCCTTCATCTATAAGCGGTTGGGAGAGGTAGGCGGGGAGAGCCTTCATCTATAACCGGGTGGAAGAGGTGGGCGGGGAGAGCCGTGGGAGAGGTAGGCGGGGAGAGCCTTCATCTATAAGCGGGTTGGAGAGGTGGGCGGGAGAGACTTCATCTATAAGCAAGTGAGAGAGGTGGGCAGGGAGAGACTTCAACTATAAGCGGGTGGGAGAGGTAGGCGGGGAGAGCCTTCATCTATTAGTGGGTGGGAGAGGTGGGCGGGGAGAGACTTCATCTAAAGCGGGTTGGAGAGGTGGGCAGGGAGAGCCTTCATCTATAAGCGGGTGGGAAAGGTGGGCGGGAGAGACTTCATCTATAAGCGGGTGGGAGAGGTAGGCGGGGAGAGCCTTCATCTATTAGTGTGTGGGAGATGTGGGCGGGGAGAGCCTTCATCTATAAGCAGGTGGGAGAGGTAGACGGGAGAGACTTCATCTATAAGCGGGTGGGAGAGTTGGGCGGGGAGAGCCTTCATCTATAAGCGGGTGGAAGATTTAGGTGGGGAGAGCCTTCATCTATTAGTGGATGGGAGAGGTGGGCTGGGAGAGCCTTCATCTATAAGCGGGTGGGAGAGGTCGGCGGGAGAGAGTTCATCTATAAGCGGGTGGGAGAGGTGGGCAGGGAGAGCCTTCATCTATAAGCGGGTGGGAGAGGTAGGCGGGGAGAGCCTTCATCTATTAGTGTGTGGGAAAGGTGGGCGGGGAGAGCCTTCATCTATAAGCGGGTGGGAGAGGTTTGGCGGGATTGACTTCGTCTATAAGCAAGTGAGAGAGGTGGGCAGGGAGAGACTTCAACTATAAGCGGGTGGGAGAGGTAGGCGGGGAGAGCCTTCATCTATTAGTGGGTGGGAGAGGTGGGCGGGGAGAGACTTCATCTAAAGCGGGTTGGAGAGGTGGGCAGGGAGAGCCTTCATCTATAAGCGGGTGGGAAAGGTGGGCGGGAGAGACTTCATCTATAAACGGGTGGGAGAGGTGGGCAGGGAGAGCCTTCATCTATAAGCGGGTGGGAGAGGTGGGCGGGAGAGACTTCATCTTTAAGTGGGTGGGAGTTTTGGGTGGGGAGATCCCTCATCTATTAGTGGGTGGGAGAGGTGGGCGGGGAGAGCCTTCATCTATAAGCGGATGAGAGAGGTAGGTGGGGAGAGCCTTCATCTATTAGTGGGTGGGAGAAGTGGGCGGGGAGAGCCTTCATCTATAAGCGGGTGGGAGAGGTGGGCGGGAGAGACTTCATCTATAAGTGGGTGGGAGAGGTGGGTGGGGAGAGCCTTCATCTATAAGTGGGTGGGAAGAGCCTTTATCTATAAGTGGGTGGGAGAGGTAAGCGGGAGAGACTTAATCTATGAGCGGATGGGAGAGGTGGGCGGGGAGAGCCTTCATCTATAAGCGGGTGAGGGAGGTGGGCGGGAGAGACTTCATCTATAAGTGGGTGGGAGAGGTTGGTGGGGAGAGCCTTCATCTATAAGTGGGTAGGGAGAGCCTTCATCTATAAGTGGGTGGGAAAGGTAGGTGGCGAGAGCCTTCATCTATTATTGGGTGGAAGAGGCGGGCGGGGAGAGCCTTCATCTATAAGTGGGTGGAAGAGGTTGGCGGAAGACACTTTATCTATAAGCGGGTGGGAGAGGTGGGCGGGGAGGACTTTCATCTATGAGTGGGTGGCAGAGGTAGGCGGGGAGAGCTATCATCTATTAGTGGGTGGGAGAGGTAGGCGGGGAGAGCCTTTAACTATAAGCGGGTGGGATAGGTGAGCGGGAGAGACTTCATCTATAAATGGGTGAAAGAGGTGGCCAGGAGAGACTTCATCTATAAGCGGGTGGGAGAGGTGGGCGGGGAGAGCCTTCATCTATAATCGGGTGGGAGAGGTGGGCGGGGAGAGCCTTCATCTATAAGTGGGTGGGAGAGGTAAGCGGGAGAGACTTAATCTATGAGCGGGTGGGAGAGGTGGGCGGGGAGAGCCTTCATCTATAAGCGGGTGAGGGAGGTGGGCGGGAGAGACTTCATCTATAAGTGGGTGGGAGAGGTTGGTGGGGAGAGCCTTCATCTATAAGTGGGTAGGGAGAGCCTTCATCTATAAGTGGGTGGGAAAGGTAGACGGCGAGAGCCTTCATCTCTTAGTGGGTGGAAGAGGCGGGCGGGGAGAGCCTTCATTTATAAGTGGGTGGAAGAGGTTGGCGGAAGACACTTTATCTATAAGCGGGTGGGAGAGGTGGGCGGGGAGAGCTTTCATCTATGAGTGGGTGGCAGAGGTAGGCGGGGAGAGCTATCATCTATTAGTGGGTGGAAGAGGTAGGCGGGGAGAGCCTTTAACTATAAGCGGGTGGGATAGGTGAGCGGGAGAGACTTCATCTATAAATGGGTGAAAGAGGTGGCCAGGAGAGACTTCATCTATAAGCGGGTTGGAGAGGTGGGCGGGGAGAGCCTTCATCTATAATTGGGTGGGAGAGGTGGGCGGGGAGAGCCTTCATCTATAAGTGGGTGGGAGAGGTAAGCGGGAGAGACTTAATCTATGAGCGGGTGGGAGAGGTGGGCGGGGAGAGCCTTCATCTATAAGCGGGTGAGAGAGGTGGGCTGGAGAGACTTCATCTATAAGTGGGTGGGAGAGGTAGGTGGGGAGAGCCTTCATCTATAAGTGGGTGGGGAGAGCCTTCATCTATAAGTGGGTGGGAGAGGTAGGCGGCGAGAGCCTTCATCTATTAGTGGGTGGGAGAGGCGGGCGGGGAGAGCCTTCATCTATAAGTGGGTGGAAGAGGTCGGCGGGAGAGACTTCATCTATAAGTGGGTGGGAGAGGTGGGCGGGGAGAGCCTTTATCTATAAGTGGGTGGAAGAGGTAGGCGGGGAAAGCCTTCATCTATTAGTCGGTGGGAGAGGTGGGCGGGAAGAGCCTTCATCTATAAGTTGGTGGGAGAGGTCGGCGGGAAAGCCTTCATCTATAAGCGGGTGGGAGAGGTGGGCGGGGAGAGCCTTCATCTATAAGCAGGTGGGAGAGGTAGGCGGGGAGAGCCTTTATCTATTAGTGGGTGGGAGAGGTGGGCGGGGAGAGCCTTCATCTATAAGTGGGTGGAAGAGGTCGGCGGGGAGAGACTTCATCTATTAGTGGGTGGGAGAGGTATGCGGGGAGAGCCTTCATCGTTAAGCGGGTGGGAGAGGTGGGCGGAAGAGACTTCATCTATAAGCGGGTGGGAGAGGTGGGCAGGGAGAGCCTTCATTTATAAGCGGGTGGGAGAGGTAGGCGGGGAGAGCCTTACACTATTAGCTGTTGGGAGAGGTGGGCGGGGAGAGCCTTCATCTATAAGCAGGTGGGAGAGGTGGGCGGGAGAGACTTCATCTATAAACGGGTGGGAGAGGTGGGCGGGAGAGAGTTCATCTATAGGTGGGTGGGAGAGGTTGGTGGGGAGAGCCTTCATCTATAAATGGGTGGGGAGAGCCTTCATCTATAAGTGGGTGGGAGAGGTAGGGGGCGAGAGCCTTCATCTATTAGTGGGTGGAAGAGGCGGACGGGGAGAGCCTTCATCTATAAGTGGGTGGGAGAGGTAAGCGGGAGAGACTTAATCTATGAGCGGGTGGGAGAGGTGGGCGGGGAGAGCCTTCATCTATAAGCGGGTGAGGGAGGTGGGCGGGAGAGACTTCAAATGAAGGGGGGGGGGGAGAGGTTGGTGGGGAGAGCCTTCATCTATGAGTGGGTGGCAGAGGTAGGCGGGGAGAGCTATCATCTATTAGTGGGTGGGAGAGGTAGGCGGGGAGAGCCTTTAACTATAAGCGGGTGGGATAGGTGAGCGGGAGAGACTTCATCTATAAATGGGTGAAAGAGGTGGCCAGGAGAGACTTCATCTATAAGCGGGTGGGAGAGGTGGGCGGGGAGAGCCTTCATCTATAATCGGGTGGGAGAGGTGGGCGGGGAGAGCCTTCAACTATAAGTGGGTGGGAGAGGTAAGCGGGAGAGACTTCATCTATAAGCGGGTGGGAGAGGTGGGCAGGGAAAGCCTTCATTTATAAGTAGGCGGGAGAGGTAGGTGGGGAGAGCTTTCATCTATTAGTGGGTGGAAGAGCTGGGCGGGGAGAGCCTTCATCTATAAGTGGGTGGAAGAGGTCGGCGGGAGAGACTTCATCTATAAGCTGGTGGGAGAGGTGGGCGGGGAGAGCCTTCATCTATAAGCGGGTGGGAGAGGTAGGCGGGGAGAGACTTCATCTATTAGTGGGTAGGGAGAGCCTTCATCTATAAGTGGGTGGGAGAGGTAGGCGGCGAGAGCCTTCATCTATTAGTGGGTGGAAGAGGCGGGCGGGGAGAGCCTTCATCTATAAGTGGGTGGAAGAGGTTGGCGGAAGACACTTTATCTATAAGCGGGTGGGAGAGGTGGGCGAGGAAAGCTTTCATCTATGAGTGGGTGGCAGAGGTAGGCGGGGAGAGCTATCATCTATTAGTGGGTGGGAGAGGTAGGCGGGGAGAGCCTTTAACTATAAGCGGGTGGGATAGGTGAGCGGGAGAGACTTCATCTATAAATGGGTGAAAGAGGTGGCCAGGAGAGACTTCATCTATAAGCGGGTGGGAGAGGTGGGCGGGGAGAGCCTTCATCTATAATCGGGTGGGAGAGGTGGGCGGGGAGAGCCTTCATCTATAAGTGGGTGGGAGAGGTAAGCGGGAGAGACTTCATCTATAAGCGGGTGGGAGAGGTGGGCAGGGAAAGCCTTCATTTATAAGTAGGCGGGAGAGGTAGGTGGGGAGAGCTTTCATCTATTAGTGGGTGGAAGAGCTGGGCGGGGAGAGCCTTCATCTATAAGTGGGTGGAAGAGGTCGGCGGGAGAGACTTCATCTATAAGCTGGTGGGAGAGGTGGGCGGGGAGAGCCTTCATCTATAAGCGGGTGGGAGAGGTAGGCGGGGAGAGACTTCATCTATTAGTGGGTGGGAGAGGTATGCGGGGAGAGCCTTCATCGTTAAGCGGGTGGGAGAGGTGGGCGGAAGAGACTTCATCTATAAGCGGGTGGGAGAGGTGGGCAGGGAGAGCCTTCATTTATAAGCGGGTGGGAGAGGTAGGCGGGGAGAGCCTTACACTATTAGTTGTTGGGAGAGGTGGGCGGGGAGAGCCTTCATCTATAAGCAGGTGGGAGAGGTGGGCGGGAGAGACTTCATCTATAAACGGGTGGGAGAGGTGGGCGGGAGAGAGTTCATCTATAAGTGGGTGGGAGAGGTTGGTGGGGAGAGCCTTCATCTATAAATGGGTGGGGAGAGCCTTCATCTATAAGTGGGTGGGAGAGGTAGGGGGCGAGAGCCTTCATCTATTAGTGGGTGGAAGAGGCGGACGGGGAGAGCCTTCATCTATAAGTGGGTGGGAGAGGTAAGCGGGAGAGACTTAATCTATGAGCGGGTGGGAGAGGTGGGCGGGGAGAGCCTTCATCTATAAGCGGGTGAGGGAGGTGGGCGGGAGAGACTTCAAATGAAGGGGGGGGGGGAGAGGTTGGTGGGGAGAGCCTTCATCTATAAGTGGGTAGGGAGAGCCTTCATCTATAAGTGGGTGGGAGAGGTAGGCGGCGAGAGCCTTCATCTATTAGTGGGTGGAAGAGGCGGGCGGGGAGAACCTTCATCTATAAGTGGGTGGAAGAGGTTGGCGGAAGACACTTTATCTATAAGCGGGTGGGAGAGGTGGGCGAGGAAAGCTTTCATCTATGAGTGGGTGGCAGAGGTAGGCGGGGAGAGCTATCATCTATTAGTGGGTGGGAGAGGTAGGCGGGGAGAGCCTTTAACTATAAGCGGGTGGGATAGGTGAGCGGGAGAGACTTCATCTATAAATGGGTGAAAGAGGTGGCCAGGAGAGACTTCATCTATAAGCGGGTGGGAGAGGTGGGCGGGGAGAGCCTTCATCTATAATCGGGTGGGAGAGGTGGGCGGGGAGAGCCTTCATCTATAAGTGGGTGGGAGAGGTAAGCGGGAGAGACTTAATCTATGAGCGGGTGGGAGAGGTGGGCGGGGAGAGCCTTCATCTATAAGCGGGTGAGAGAGGTGGGCGGGAGAGACTTCATCTATAAGTGGGTGGGAGAGGTGGGTGGGGAGAGCCTTCATCTATAAGTGGGTGGGGAGAGCCTTCATCTATAAGTGGGTGGGAGAGGTAGGCGGCGAGAGCCTTCATCTATTAGTGGGTGGGAGAGGCGGGCGGGGAGAGCCTTCATCCATAAGTGGGTGGAAGAGGTCGGCGGGAGAGACTTCATCTATAAGTGGGTGGGAGAGGTGGGCGGGGAGAGCCTTTATCTATAAGTGGGTGGGAGAGGTAGGCGGGGAGAGCCTTCATCTATTAGTCGGTGGGAGAGGTAGGCGGGGAGAGCCTTACACTATTAGTTGTTGGGAGAGGTGGGCGGGGAGAGCCTTCATCTATAAGCAGGTGGGAGAGGTGGGCGGGAGAGACTTCATCTATAAACGGGTGGGAGAGGTGGGCGGGTGAGAGTTCATCTATAAGTGGGTGGGAGAGGTTGGTGGGGAGAGCCTTCATCTATAAGTGGGTGGGGAGAGCCTTCATCTATAAGTGGGTGGGAGAGGTAGGGGGCGAGAGCCTTCATCTATTAGTGGGTGGAAGAGGCGGACGGGGAGAGCCTTCATCTATAAGTGGGTGGGAGAGGTAAGCGGGAGAGACTTAATCTATGAACGGGTGGGAGAGGTGGGCGGGGAGAGCCTTCATCTATAAGCGGGTGAGGGAGGTGGGCGGGAGAGACTTCAAATAAAGGGGGGGGGAGAGGTTGGTGGGGAGAGCCTTCATCTATAAGTGGGTAGGGAGAGCCTTCATCTATAAGTGGGTGGGAGAGGTAGGCGGCGAGAGCCTTCATCTATTAGTGGGTGGAAGAGGCGGGCGGGGAAAGCCTTCATCTATAAGTGGGTGGAAGAGGTTGGCGGAAGACACTTTATCTATAAGCGGGTGGGAGAGGTGGGCGAGGAAAGCTTTCATCTATGAGTGGGTGGCAGAGGTAGGCGGGGAGAGCTATCATCTATTAGTGGGTGGGAGAGGTAGGCGGGGAGAGCCTTTAACTATAAGCGGGTGGGATAGGTGAGCGGGAGAGACTTCATCTATAAATGGGTGAAAGAGGTGGCCAGGAGAGACTTCATCTATAAGCGGGTGGGAGAGGTGGGCGGGGATAGCCTTCATCTATAATCGGGTGGGAGAGGTGGGCGGGGAGAGCGTTCATCTATAAGTGGGTGGGAGAGGTAAGCGGGAGAGACTTAATCTATGAGCGGGTGGGAGAGGTGGGCGGGGAGAGCCTTCATCTATAAGCGGGTCAGAGAGGTGGGCGGGAGAGACTTCATCTATAAGTGGGTGGGAGAGGTGGGTGGGGAGAGCCTTCATCTATAAGTGGGTGGGGAGAGCCTTCATCTATAAGTGGGTGGGAGAGGTAGGCGGCGAGAGCCTTCATCTATTAGTGGGTGGGAGAGGCGGGCGGGGAGAGCCTTCATCTATAAGTGGGTGGAAGAGGTCGGCGGGAGAGACTTCATCTATAAGTGGGTGGGAGAGGTGGGCGGGGAGAGCCTTCATCTATAAGTGGGTGGGAGAGGTAGGCGGGGAGAGCCTTCATCTATTAGTCGGTAAGAGAGGTGGGCGGGGAGAGCCTTCATCTATAAGTTGGTGGGAGAGGTCGGCGGGAGAGCCTTCATCTATAAGCGGGTGGGAGAGGTAGGCGGGGAGAGCCTTTATCTATTAGTGGGTGGGAGAGGTGAGCGGGGAGAGCCTTCATCTGTAAGTGGGTGGAAGAGGTCGGCGGGAGAGACTTCATCTATAAGCGGGTGGGAGAGGTGGGCAGGGAGAGCCTTCATTTATAAGTGGGTGGAGAGGTAGGCGGGGAGAGCCTTCATCTATTAGTTGTTGGGAGAGGTGGGCGGGGAGAGCCTTTATCTATAAGCAGGTGGGAGAGGTGGGCGGGAGAGACTTCATCTATAAACGGGTGGGAGAGGTGGGCAAGGAGAGACTTCATCTATAAGCGGGTGGGAGAGTTGGGCGGGGAGAGCCTTCATCTATAAGCGGGTGGGAGAGGTGGGCGGGAGAGCCTTCATCTATAAGCGGGTGGGAGAGGTGGGCGGGGAGAGCCTTCATCTATAAGCGGGTGGAAGAGGTGGGCAGGGAGAGCCTTCATCTATAAGCGGGTTGGAGGAGGTGGGCGGGAGATAGTTCATCTATAAGCGGGTGGGAGAGGTGGGCGGGGAGAGCCGTGGGAGAGGTAGGCGAAGAGAGCCTTCATCTATAAGCGGGTTGGAGAGGTGGGCGGGAAAGACTTCATCTATAAGCGGGTGAGAGAGGTGGGCAGGGAGAGACTTCAACTATAAGCGGGTGGGAGAGGTAGGCGGGGAGAGCCTTTAACTATTAGTGGGTGGGAGAGATGGGCGGGGAGAGACTTCATCTATAAGCGGGTGGGAGAGGTAGGTGGGGAGAGCCTTCATCTATTAGTGGGTGGGAGAGGTAGGCGGGGAGAGCCTTCATCTATAAGCGGGTGGGAGAGGTGGGCGGGAGACACTTTATCTATAAGCGGGTGGGAGAGGTGGGCAGGGAGAGCCTTCATCTATAAGCGGGTGGGAGAGGTAGGCGAGGAGAGCCTTCATCTATTAGTGTGTGGGAGAGGTGGGCGGGGAGAGCCTTTATCTAAAAGCAGGTGGGAGAGGTGGGCGGGAGAGACTTCATCTATAAGCGGGTGGGAGAGTTGGGCGGGGAGAGCCTTCATCTATAAGCGGGTGGAAGAGGTAGGTGGGGAGAGCTTTCATCTATAAGCGGGTGTGAGAGGTGGGCAGGGAGAGCCTTCATCTATAAGCGGTTGGGAGAGGTAGGCGGGGAGAGCCTTCATCTATAAGCGGGTGGAAGAGGTGGGCGGGGAGAGCCGTGGGAGAGGTAGGCGGGGAGAGCCTTCATCTATAAGCGAGTTGGAGAGGTGGGCGGGAGAGACTTCATCTATAAGCAAGTGAGAGAGGTGGGCAGGGAGAGACTTTAACTATAAGCGGGTGGGAGAGGTAGGCGGGGAGAGCCTTCATCTATTAGTGGGTGGGAGAGGTGGGCGGGGAGAGACTTCATCTAAAGCGGGTTGGAGAGGTGGGCAGGGAGAGCCTTCATCTATAAGCGGGTGGGAAAGGTGGGCGGGAGAGACTTCATCTATAAGCGGGTGGGAGAGGTAGGCGGGGAGAGCCTTCATCTATTAGTGTGTGGGAGATGTGGGCGGGGAGAGCCTTCATCTATAAGCAGGTGGGAGAGGTAGGCGGGAGAGACTTCATTTATAAGCGGGTGGGAGAGTTGGGCGGGGAGAGCCTTTATCTATAAGCGGGTGGAAGTGTTAGGGGGGGAGAGCCTTCATCTATTAGTGGGTGGGAGAGGTGGGCTGGGAGAGCCTTCATCTATAAGCAGGTGGGAGAGGTCGGCGGGAGAGACTTCATCTATAAGCGGGTGGGAGAGGTGGGCAGGGAGAGCCTTCATCTATAAGCGGGTGGGAGAGGTAGGCGGGGAGAGCCTTCATCTATTAGTGTGTGGGAAAGGTGGGCGGGGAGAGCCTTCATCTATAAGCGGGTGGGAGAGGTTTGGCGGGATTGACTTCATCTATAAGCGGGTGGGAGAGGTAGCAGGGAGAGCCATCATCTATAAACAGGTGGGAGAGGTGGGCGGGAGAGACTTCATCTATAAGCGGGTGGGAGAGGTAGGCGAGGAGAGCCTTCATCTATTAGTGGGTGGGAGAGGTGGGCGGGAGAGACTTAATCTATGAGCGGGTGGGAGAGGTGGGCGGGGAGAGCCTTCATCTATAAGCGGGTGAGAGAGATGGGTGGGGAGAGCCTTCATCTATAAGCGGGTGGGAGAGGTGGGCGGGAGAGACTTCATCTATAAGTGGGTGGGAGTTTTGGGTGGGGAGAGCCCTCATCTATTAGTGGGTGGGAGAGGTGGGCGGGGAGAGCCTTCATCTATAAGCGGATGAGAGAGGTAGGTGGGGAGAGCCTTCATCTATTAGTGGGTGGGAGAAGTGGGCGGGGAGAGCCTTCATCTATAAGCGGGTGGGAGAGGTGGGCGGGAGAGACTTCATCTATAAGTGGGTGGGAGAGGTGGGTGGGGAGAGCCTTCATCTATAAGTGGGTGGGAAGAGCCTTTATCTATAAGTGGGTGGGAGAGGTAAGCGGGAGAGACTTAATCTATGAGCGGGTGGGAGAGGTGGGCGGGGAGAGCCTTCATCTATAAGCGGGTGAGAGAGGTGGGCGGGAGAGACTTCATCTATAAGTGGGTGGGAGAGGTGGGTGGGGAGAGCCTTCATCTATAAGCAGGTGGGAGAGGTGGGCGGAGAGACTTCATCTATAAACGGGTGGGAGAGGTGGGCGGGAGAGAGTTCATCTATAAGTGGGTGGGAGAGGTTTGTGGGGAGAGCCTTCATCTATAAGTGGGTGGGGAGAGCCTTCATCTATAAGTGGATGGGAGAGGTAGGGGGCGAGAGCCTTCATCTATTAGTGGGTGGAAGAGGCGGACGGGGAGAGCCTTCATCTATAAGTGGGTGGAAGAGGTCGGCGGGAGACACTTCATCTAAAAGCGGGTGGGAGAGGTGGGCGGGAGAGACTTAATCTATGAGCGGGTGGGAGAGGTGGGCGGGGAGAGCCTTCATCTATAAGCGGGTGAGGGAGGTGGGCGGGAGAGACTTCATCTATAAGTGGGTGGGAGAGGTTGGTGGGGAGAGCCTTCATCTATAAGTGGGTAGGGAGAGCCTTCATCTATAAGTGGGTGGGAAAGGTAGGCGGCGAGAGCCTTCATCTATTAGTGGGTGGAAGAGGCGGGCGGGGAGAGCCTTCATCTATAAGTGGGTGGAAGAGGTTGGCGGAAGACACTTTATCTATAAGCGGGTGGGAGAGGTGGGCGGGGAGAGCTTTCATCTATGAGTGGGTGGCAGAGGTAGGCGGGGAGAGCTATCATCTATTAGTGGGTGGGAGAGGTAGGCGGGGAGAGCCTTTAACTATAAGCGGGTGGGATAGGTGAGCGGGAGAGACTTCATCTATAAATGGGTGAAAGAGGTGGCCAGGAGAGACTTCATCTATAAGCGGGTTGGAGAGGTGGGCAGGGATAGCCTTCATCTATAATTGGGTGGGAGAGGTGGGCGGGGAGAGCCTTCATCTATAAGTGGGTGGGAGAGGTAAGCGGGAGAGACTTAATCTATGAGCGGGTGGGAGAGGTGGGCGGGGAGAGCCTTCATCTATAAGCGGGTGAGAGAGGTGGGCGGGAGAGACTTCATCTATAAGTGGGTGGGAGAGGTGGGTGGGGAGAGCCTTCATCTATAAGTGGGTGGGGAGAGCCTTCATCTATAAGTGGGTAAGAGAGGTAGGCGGCGAGAGCCTTCATCTATTAGTGGGTGGGAGAGGCGGGCGGGGAGAGCCTTCATCTATAAGTGGGTGGAAGAGGTCGGCGGGAGAGACTTCATCTATAAGTGGGTGGGAGAGGTGGGCGGGGAGAGCCTTTATCTATAAGTGGGTGGGAGAGGTAGGCGGGGAGAGCCTTCATCTATTAGTCGGTGGGAGAGGTGGGCGGGAAGAGCCTTCATCTATAAGTTGGTGGGAGAGGTCGGCGGGAAAGCCTTCATCTATAAGCGGGTGGGAGAGGTGGGCGGGGAGAGCCTTCATCTATAAGCAGGTGGGAGAGGTAGGCGGGGAGAGCCTTTATCTATTAGTGGGTGGGAGAGGTGGGCGGGGAGAGCCTTCATCTATAAGTGGGTGGAAGAGGTCGGCGGGAGAGACTTCATCTATAAGCGGGTGGGAGAGGTGGGCAGGGAAAGCCTTTATTTATAAGTAGGCGGGAGAGGTAGGTGGGGAGAGCTTTCATCTATTAGTGGGTGGAAGAGCTGGGCGGGGAGAGCCTTCATCTATAAGTGGGTGGAAGAGGTCGGCGGGAGAGACTTCATCTATAAGCTGGTGGGAGAGGTGGGCGGGGAGAGCCTTCATCTATAAGCGGGTGGGAGAGGTAGGCGGGGAGAGACTTCATCTATTAGTGGGTGGGAGAGGTATGCGGGGAGAGCCTTCATCGTTAAGCGGGTGGGAGAGGTGGGCGGAAGAGACTTCATCTATAAGCGGGTGGGAGAGGTGGGCGGCGAGAGCCTTCATCTAAAGGCGGGTGGAAGAGGTTGGCGGAAGACACTTTATCTATAAGCGGGTGGGAGAGGTAGGCGGGGAGAGCCTTTATCTATTAGTGGGTGGGAGAGGTGAGCGGGGAGAGCCTTCATCTGTAAGTGGGTGGAAGAGGTCGGCGGGAGAGACTTCATCTATAAGCGGGTGGGAGAGGTGGGCAGGGAGAGCCTTCATTTATAAGCGGGTGGGAGAGGTAGGCGGGGAGAGCCTTACACTATTAGTTGTTGGGAGAGGTGGGCTGGGAGAGCCTTCATCTATAAGCAGGTGGGAGAGGTGGGCGGAGAGACTTCATCTATAAACGGGTGGGAGAGGTGGGCGGGAGAGAGTTCATCTATAAGTGGGTGGGAGAGGTTGGTGGGGAGAGCCTTCATCTATAAGTGGGTGGGGAGAGCCTTCATCTATAAGTGGGTGGGAGAGGTAGGGGGCGAGAGCCTTCATCTATTAGTGGGTGGAAGAGGCGGACGGGGAGAGCCTTCATCTATAAGTGGGTGGAAGAGGTCGGCGGGAGACACTTCATCTAAAAGCGGGTGGGAGAGGTGGGCGGGGAGAGCCTTCATCTATAAGCGGGTGGGAGAGGTAGGCGGGGAGACCTATCATCTATTAGTGGGTGGGAGAGGTAGGCGGGGAGAGCCTTTAACTATAAGCGGGTGGGAGAGGTGAGCGGGAGAGACTTCATCTATAAACGGGTGAAAGAGGTGGGCAGGGAGAGACTTCATCTATAAGCGGGTGAAAGAGGTGGGCGGGCAGAGCCTTCATCTATAATCGGGTGGGAGAGGTGGGCGGGGAGAGCCTTCATCTATAAGTGGGTAGGAGAGGTAAGGTGGAGAGACTTAATCTATGAGCGGGTGGGAGAGGTGGGCGGGGAGAGCCTTCATCTATAAGCGGGTCAGAGAGGTGGGCGGGAGAGACTTCATCTATAAGTGGGTGGGAGAGGTGGGTGGGGAGAGCCTTGATCTATAAGTGGGGGGGAGAGCCTTCATCTATAAGTGGGTGGGAGAGGTAGGCGGCGAGAGCCTTCATCTATTAGTGGGTGGGAGAGGCGGGCGGGGAGAGCCTTCATCTATAAGTGGGTGGAAGAGGTCGGCGGGAGAGACTTCATCTATAAGTGGGTGGGAGAGGTGGGCGGGGAGAGCCTTTATCTATAAGTGGGTGGGAGAGGTAGGCGGGGAGAGCCTTCATCTATTAGTCGGTGGGAGAGGTGGGCTGGGAGAGCCTTCATCTATAGGTTGGTGGGAGAGGTCGGCGGGAGAGCCTTCATCTATAAGCGGGTGGGAGAAGTGGGCGGGGAGAGCCTTCATCTATAAGCGGGTGGGAGAGGTAGGCGGGGAGAGCCTTCATCTATTAGTGGGTGGGAGAGCTAGGGCGGGGAGAGCCTTCATCTATAAGTGGGTGGAAGAGGTCGGCGGGAGAGACTTCATCTATAAACGGGTGGGAGAGGTGAGCAGGGAGAGACTTCATCTATAAGCGGGTGGGAGAGGTGGGCGGGGAGAGCCTTTATCTATAAGTGGGTGGGAGAGGTGGGCGGGGAGAGACTTCATCTATAAGCGGGTGGGAGAGGTGGGCAGGGAAAGCCTTCATCTATAAGCGGGTGGGAGAGGTGGGCGGGGAGAGCCTTCATCTATAAGCAGGTGGGAGAGGTAGGCGGGGAGAGCCTTTATCTATTAGTGGGTGGGAGAGGTGGGCGGGGAGAGCCTTCATCTATAAGTGGGTGGAAGAGGTCGGCGGGAGAGACTTAATCTATAAGCGGGTGGGAGAGGTGGGCGGGGAGAGCCTTTATCTATAAGTGGGTGGGAGAGGTAGGCGGGGAGAGCCTTCATCTATTAGTCGGTGGGAGAGGTGGGCGGGGAGAGCCTTCATCTATAAGTGGTTGGAAGAGGTCGGCGGGAGAGACTTCATCTATAAGCGGGTGGGAGAGGTGGGCGGGGAGAGCCTTTATCTATAAGTGGGTGGGAGAGGTAGGCGGGGAGAGCCTTCATCTATTAGTCGGTGGGAGAGGTGGGTGGGGAGAGCCTTTATCTATAAGCGGGTGGGAGAGGTAGGCGGGGAGAGCCTTCATCTATTAGTTGTTGGGAGAGGTGGGCGGGGAGAGCCTTCATCTATAAGCAGGTGGGAGAGGTGGGCGGGAGAGACTTCATCTATAAACGGGTGGGAGAGGTGGGCAAGGAGAGACTTCATCTATAAGCGGGTGGGAGAGGTGGGCAGGGAGAGCCTTCATTTATAAGCGGGTGGGAGAGGTAGGCGGGAAGAGCCTTCATCTATTAGTGGGTGGGAGAGTTGGGCGGGGAGAGCCTTCATCTATAAGCGGGTGGGAGAGGTGGGCGGGAGAGACTTCATCTATAAACGGGTGGGAGAGGTGAGCGGGAGAGACTTCATCTATAAACGGTTGAAAGAGGTAGGCGGGGAGAGCCTTTAACTATAAGCGGGTGGGAGAGGTGAGCGGGAGAGACTTCATCTATAAACGGGTGAAAGAGGTGGGCAGGGAGAGACTTCATCTATAAGCGGGTGGGAGAGCCTTCATCTATAATCGGTTGGGAGAGGTGGGCGGGGAGAGCCTTCATCTATAAGTGGGTAGGAGAGGTAAGGTGGAGAGACTTAATCTATGAGCGGGTGGGAGAGGTGGGCGGGGAGAGCCTTCATCTATAAGCGGGTCAGAGAGGTGGGCGGGAGAGACTTCATCTATAAGTGGGTGGGAGAGGTGGGTGGGGAGAGCCTTGATCTATAAGTGGGTGGGGAGAGCCTTCATCTATAAGTGGGTGGGAGAGGTAGGCGGCGAGAGCCTTCATCTATTAGTGGGTGGGAGAGGCGGGCGGGGAGAGCCTTCATCTATAAGTGGGTGGAAGAGGTCGGCGGGAGAGACTTCATCTATAAGTGGGTGGGAGAGGTGGGCGGGGAGAGCCTTTATCTGTATGTGGGTGGGAGAGGTAGGCGGGGAGAGCCTTCATCTATTAGTCGGTGGGAGAGGTGGGCTGGGAGAGCCTTCATCTATAGGTTGGTGGGAGAGGTCGGCGGGAGTGCCTTCATCTATAAGCGGGTGGGAGAGGTGGGCGGGGAGAGCCTTCATCTATAAGCGGGTGGGAGAGGTAGGCGGGGAGAGCCTTCATCTATTAGTGGGTGGGAGAGCTAGGGCGGGGAGAGCCTTCATCTATAAGTGGGTGGAAGAGGTCGGCGGGAGAGACTTCATCTATAAGCTGGTGGGAGAGGTGGGCGGGGAGAGCCTTCCTCTATAAGCGGGTGGGAGAGGTAGGCGGGGTGAGACTTCATCTATAAGCGGGTGGGAGAGGTGGGCGGGGAGAGCCTTCATCGTTAAGCGGGTGGGAGAGGTGGGCGGAAGAGACTTCATCTATAAGCGGGTGGGAGAGGTGGGCAGGGAGAGCCTTCATTTATAAGCGGGTGGGAGAGGTGGGCAGAGAGTGCCTTCATTTATAAGCGGGTGGGAGAGGTAGGCGGGGAGAGCCTTCATCTATTAGTGGGTGGGAGAGGTGGGCGGGGAGAGCCTTCATCTATAAGCGGGTGGGAGAGGTAGGCGGGGAGAGCCTCCATCTATTAGTGGGTGGGAGAGGTAGGGCGGGGAGAGCCTTCATCTATAAGTGGGTGAATTAGATCGGCTGGAGAGACTTCATCTATAAGCTGGTGGGAGAGGTGGGCGGGGAGAGCCTTCATCTATAAGCGGGTGGGAGAGGTAGGCGGGCAGAGCCTTCATCTATTAGTGGGTGGAAGAGGTATGCGGGGAGAGCCTTCATCGTTAAGCGGGTGGGAGAGGTGGGCGGAAGAGACTTCATCTATAAGCGGGTGGGAGAGGTGGGCAGGGAGAGCCTTCATTTATAAGTGGGTGGAGAGGTAGGCGGGGAGAGCCTTCATCTATTAGTTGTTGAGATAGGTGGGCGGGGAGAGCCTTCATCTATAAGCAGGTGGGAGAGTTGGGCGGGAGAGACTTCATCTATAAACGGGTGGGAGAGGTGGGCAAGGAGAGACTTCATCTATAAGCGGGTGGGAGAGGTGGGCAGGGAGAGCCTTCATTTATAAGCGGGTGGGAGAGGTAGGCGGGAAGAGCCTTCATCTATTAGTGGGTGGGAGAGTTGAAGGGGAAAGCCTTCATCTATAAGCGGGTGGGGGAGGTGGGCGTGAGAGACTTCATCTATAAACGGGTGGGAGAGGTGAGCAGGGAGAGACTTCATCTATAAGCGGGTGGGAGAGGTGGGCGGGGAGAGCCTTCATCTATAAGCGGGTGGGAGAGGTGGGCGGGAGAGCCTTCATCTATAAGCGGGTGGGAGAGGTGGGCGGGGAGAGCCTTCATCTATAAGCGGGTGGGAGAGGTAGGCGGGGAGAGCCTTCATCTATTAGTGGGTGGGAGAGGTGGGCGGGGAGAGCCTTCATCTATAAGTTGGTGAAAGAGGTCGGCGGGAGAGACTTCAACTATAAGCGGGTGGGAGAGGTGGGCAGGGAAAGCCTTTATCTATAAGCAGGTGGGAGAGGTAGGCGGGGAGAGCCTTTAGCAATTAGTGGGTGGGAGAGGTGGGCGGGTGGAGACTTCATCTATAAGTGGGTGGAAGAGGTCGGCGGGAGAGACTTCATCTATAAGCCGGTGGGAGAGGTGGGCAGGGAAAGCCTTCATTTATAAGTAGGCGGGAGAGGTAGGTGGGGAGAGCCTTCATCTATTAGTGGGTGGGAGAGCTGGGCGGGGAGAGCCTTCATCTATAAGTGGGTGGAAGAGGTCGGCGGGAGAGACTTCATCTATAAGCGGGTGGGAGAGGTGGGCGGGGAGAGACTTCATCTATAAGCGGGTGGGAGAGGTGGGCGGGAGAGCCTTCATCTATAAGCTGGTGGGAGAGGTGGTCGGGGAGAGCCTTCATCTATAAGCGGGTGGGAGAGGTAGGCGGGGAGAGACTTCATCTATTAGTGGGTGGGAGAGGTATGCGGGGAGAGCCTTCATCGTTAAGCGGGTGGGAGAGGTGGGCGGAAGAGACTTCATCTATAAGCGGGTGGGAGAGTTGGGCAGGGAGAGCCTTCATTTATAAGCGGGTGGGAGAGGTAGGCGGGGAGAGCCTTACACTATTAGTTGTTGGGAGAGGTGGGCGGGGAGAGCCTTCATCTATAAGCAGGTGGGAGAGGTGGGCGGGGGAGACTTCATCTATAAATGGGTGGGAGAGGTGGGCGGGAGAGACTTCATCTATAAGTGGGTGGGAGAGGTTGGTGGGGAGAGCCTTCATCTATAAGTGGGTGGGGAGAGCCTTCATCTATAAGCGGATGGGAGAGGTAGGGGGCGAGAGCCTTCATCTATTAGATGGTGGGAGAGGTATGCTGGGAGAGCCTTCATCGTTAAGCGGGTGGGAGAGGTGGGCGGAAGAGACTTTATCTATAAGCGGGTGGGAGAGGTGGGCAAGGAGAGCCTTCATTTATAAGTAGGCGGGAGAGGTAGGTGGGGAGAGCCTTCATCTATTAGTGGGTGGGAGAGCTGGGCGGGGAGAGCCTTCATCTATTAGTGGGTGGGAGAGCTGGGCGGGGAGAGCCTTCATCTATAAGTGGGTGGAAGAGTTCGGCGGGAGAGACATCATCTATAAGCGGGTGGGAGAGGTGGGCGGGGAGAGCCTTCATCTATAAGTGGGTGAAAGAGGTCGGCGGGAGAGACTTCAACTATAAGCGGGGGGGAGAGGTGGGCAGGGAAAGCCTTCATTTATAAGTGGGCGGGAGAGGTAGGCGGGGAGAGACTTCATCGATTAGTGGGTGGGAGAGCTGGGCGGGGAGAGCCTTCATCTATAAGTGGGTGGAAGAGGTCGGCGGGAGAGACTTCATCTATAAGCTGGTGGGAGAGGTGGGCGGGGAGAGCCTTCATCTATAAGCGGGTGGGAGAGGTAGGCGGGGAGAGACTTCATCTATTAGTGGGTGGGAGAGGTATGCGGGGAGAGCCTTCATCGTTAAGCGGGTGGGAGAGGTGGGCGGAAGAGACTTCATCTATAAGCTGGTGGGAGATGTGGGCAGGGTGAGCCTTCATTTATAAGCGGGTGGGAGAGGTAGGCGGGGAGAGCCTTCATCTATTAGTTGTTTGGAGAGGTACGCGGGGAGAGCCTTCATCTATAAGCAGGTGGGAGAGTTGGGCGGGAGAGACTTCATCTATAAACGGGTGGGAGAGGTGGGCAAGGAGAGACTTCATCTATAAGCGGGTGGGAGAGGTGGGCAGGGAGAGCCTTCATTTATAAGCGGGTGGGAGAGGTAGGCGGGAAGAGCCTTCATCTATTAGTGGGTGGGAGAGTTGAAGGGGAAAGCCTTCATCTATAAGCGGGTGGGAGAGGTGGGCGGGAGAGACTTCATCTATAAACGGGTGGGAGAGGTGAGCAGGGAGAGACTTCATCTATAAGCGGGTGGGAGAGGTGGGCGGGGAGAGCCTTTATCTATAAGTGGGTGGGAGAGGTGGGCGGGGAGAGACTTCATCTATAAGCAGGTGGGAGAGGTGGGCAGGGAGAGCCTTCATTTATCAGCGGGTGGGAGAGGTGGGCAGAGAGTGCCTTCATTTATAAGCGGGTGAGAGAGGTAGGCGGGGAGAGCCTTCATCTATTAGTGGGTGGGAGAGGTGGGCGGGGAGAGCCTTCATCTATAAGCGGGTGGGAGAGGTAGGCGGGGAGAGCCTCCATCTATTAGTGGGTGTGAGAGGTAGGCGGGGAGAGCCTTCATCTATTATTGGGTGGAAGAGGTGGGCGGGGAGAGCCTTCATCTATAAGCGGGTGGGAGAGGTGGGCGGGAGAGACTTCATCTATAAGTGGGTGGGAGAGGTGGGTGGGGAGAGCCTTCATCTATAAGTGGGTGGGAAGAGCCTTCATCTATAAGTGGGTGGGAGAGGTAAGCGGGAGAGACTCAATCTATGAGCGGGTGGGAGAGGTGGGCGGGGAGAGCCTTCATCTATAAGCGGGTGAGGGAGGTGGGCGGGAGAGACTTCATCTATAAGTGGGTGGGAGAGGTGGGCGGGGAGAGCCTTTACCTATAAGTGGGTGGGAGAGGTAGGCGGGGTGAGCCTTCATCTATAATCGGGTGGGAGAGGTAGGCGGGGAGAGCTATCATCTATTAGTGGGTGGGAGAGGTAGGCGGGGAGAGCCTTTAACTATAAGCGGGTGGGAGAGGTGGGCGGGAGAGACTTCATCTATAAACGGGTGAAAGAGGTGGGCAGGGAGAGACTTTATCTATAAGCGGGTGGGAGAGGTGGGCGGGGAGAGCCTTCATCTATAAGCGGGTGGGAGAGGTGGGCGGAAGAGACTTCATCTATAAGCGGGTGGGAAAGGTGGGCAGGGAGAGCCTTCATCTATAAGCGGGTGGGAGAGGTGGGCAGGAAGAGCCTTCATTTATAAGCGGGTGGGAGAGGTAGGCGGGGAGAGACTTCATCTATAAGCGGGTGGGAGAGGTGGGCAGGGAGAGCCTTCATCTATAAGCGGGTGGGAGAGGTGGGCGGGAGAGACCTTATCTATAAGCGGGTGGGAGACGTGGGCGGAGAGAGCCTTCATCTATAAGCTGGTGGGAGAGGTGGGCGGGAGGGACTTCATCTATAAGCAGGTGGGAGAGTTGGGCGGGGAGAGCCTTCATCTATAAGCAGGTGGAAGAGGTAGGTGGGGAGAGCCTTCATCTATTAGTGGGTGGGAGAGGTAGGCGGGGAGAGCCTTCATCTATAAGCGGGTGGGAGAGGAAGGCAGGGAGAGCCTTCATCTATAAGCGGGTGGGAGAGGTAGGCGGGGAGAGCCTTCATCTATTAGTGTGTGGGAGAGGTGGGCGGGGAGAGCCTTCATCTATAAGCGGGTGGGAGAGGTGGGCGGAAGAGACTTCATCTATAAGCGGGTGGGAGAGGTGGGTGGGGAGAGCCTTCATTTATAAGTGGGTGGGAAGAGCCTTCATCTATAAGTGGGTTGGAGAGGTAAGCGGGAGAGACTTACTCTATGAGCGAGTGGGAGAGGTGGGCGGGGAGAGCCTTCATCTATAAGCGGGTGAGAGAGGTGGGCGGGAGAGACTTCATCTATAAGTGGGTGGGAGAGGTAGGCGGGGAGAGCCATCATCTATAAGTGGGTTGGAGAGGTAAGCGGGAGAGGCTTCATCTATAAGTGGGTGGGAGAGGTGGGTGGGGAGAGCCTTCATCTATAAGTGGGTGGGGAGAGCCTTCATCTATTAGCAGGTGGGAGAGGTGGGCGGGGAGAGCCTTCATCTATTAGTGGGTGGGAGAGCTCGGCAGGGAGAGCCTTTATTTATAAGCGGGTGGGAGAGGTAGGCAGGGAGAGCCTTCATCTCTTAGTGGGTGGGAGAGGTGGGCGGGGAGAGCCCGGGGAGAGGTAGGCGGGGAGAGCCTTTATCTATACGCGGGTTGGAGAGGTGGGCGGGAGAGACTTCATCTATAAGCGGGTGAGAGAGGTGGGCAGGGAGAAATTTCAACTATAAGCGGGTGGGAGAGGTAGGCGGGGAGAGCCCTTATCTATTAGTGGGTGGGAGAGGTGTGCGGGGAGAGACTTCATCTATAAGCGGGTGGGAGAGGTGGGCAGGGAGAGCCTTCATTTAAAGGCGGGTGGGATAGGTGGGCGGGAGAGAATTCATCTATAATCGGGTGGGAGAGGTGGGCGGGAGAGCCTTCATCTATAAGCGGGTGGGAGAGGTGGGCGGGGAGAGCCTTCATCTATAAGCGGGTGGGAGAGGTAGGCGGGGAGAGCCTTCATCTATTAGTGGGTGGGAGAGGTGGGCGGGGAGAGCCTTCATCTATAAGTGGGTGAAAGAGGTCGGCGGGAGAGACTTCAACTATAAGCGGGTGGGAGAGGTGGGCAGGGAAAGCTTTCATCTATAAGCAGGTGGGAGAGGTAGGCGGGGAGAGGCTTTATCAATTAGTGGGTGGGAGAGGTGGGCGGGGAGAGCCTTCATCTATAAGTGGGTGGAAGAGGTCGGCGGGAGAGACTTCATCTATAAGCGGGTGGGAGAGGTGGGCAGGGAAAGCCTTCATTTATAAGAAGGAGGGAGAGGTAGGTGGGGAGAGCCTTCATCTATTAGTGGGTGGGAGAGCTGGGCGGGGAGAGCCTTCATCTATAAGTGGGTGGAAGAGGTCGGCGGGTGAGACTTCATCTATAAGCGGGTGGGAGAGGTGGGCGGGGAGAGACTTCATCTATAAGCGGGTGGGAGAGGTGGGCGGGGAGAGCCTTCATCTATAAGCTGGTGGGAGAGGTGGTCGGGGAGAGCCTTCATCTATAAGCGGGTGGGAGAGGTAGGCGGGGAGAGACTTCATCTATTAGTGGGTGGGAGAGGTATGCGGGGAGAGCCTTCATCGTTAAGCGGGTGGGAGAGGTGGGCGGAAGAGACTTTATCTATAAGCGGGTGGGAGAGGTGGGCAGGGAGAGCCTTCATTTATAAGCGGGTGGGAGAGGTAGGCGGGGAGAGCCTTACACTATTAGTTGTTGGGAGAGGTGGGCGGGGAGAGCCTTCATCTATAAGCAGGTGGGAGAGGTGGGCGGGAGAGACTTCATCTATAAATGGGTGGGAGAGGTGGGCGGGAGAGACTTCATCTATAAGTGGGTGGGAGAGGTTGGTGGGGAGAGCCTTCATCTATAAGTGGGTGGGGAGAGCCTTCATCTATAAGTGGATGGGAGAGGTAGGGGGCGAGAGCCTTCATTTATTAGTGGGTGGAAGAGGCGGGCGGGGAGAGCCTTCATCTATAAGTGGGTGGAAGAGGTCGGCGGGAGACACTTCATCTATAAGCGGGTGGGAGAGGTGGGCTGGGAGAGCCTTCATCTATAAGCGGGTGGGAGAGGTAGGCGGGGAGAGCTATCATCTATTAGTGGGTGGAAGAGGTAGGCGGGGAGAGCCTTTAACTATAAGCGGGTGGGAGAGGTGAGCGGGTTAGACTTCATCTATAAACGGGTGAAAGAGGTGGGCAGAGAGAGACTTCATCTATAAGCGGGTGGGAGAGGTGGGCGGGGAGAGCCTTCATCTATAATCGGGTGGGAGAGGTGGGCGGGGAGAGCCTTCATCTATAAGTGGGTGGGAGAGGTAAGCGGGAGAGACTTAATCTATGAGCGGGTGGGAGAGGTGGGCGGGGAGAGCCTTTATCTATAAGCGGGTGAGAGAGGTGGGCGGGAGAGACTTCATCTATAAGTGGGTGGGAGAGGTGGGTGGGGAGAGCCTTCATCTATAAGTGGGTGGGGAGAGCCTTCATCTATAAGTGGGTGGGAGAGGTAGGCGGCGAGAACCTTCATCTATTAGTGGGTGGGAGAGGCGGGCGGGGAGAGCCTTCATCTATAAGTGGGTGGAAGAGGTCGGCGGGAGAGACTTCATCTATAAGTGGGTGGGAGAGGTGGGCGGGGAGAGCCTTTATCTATAAGTGGGTGGAAGAGGTAGGCGGGGAGAGCCTTCATCTATTAGTCGGTGGGAGAGGTGGGCGGGAAGAGCCTTCATCTATAACTTGGTAGGAGAGGTTGGCGGGAAAGCCTTCATCTATAAGCGGGTGGAAGAGGTGGGCGGGGAGAGCCTTCATCTATAAGCAGGTGGGAGAGGTAGGCGGGGAGAGCCTTTATCTATTAGTGGGTGGGAGAGGTGGGCGGGGAGAGCCTTCATCTATAAGTGGGTGGAAGAGGTCGGCGGGAGAGACTTCATCTATAAGCGGGTGGGAGAGGTGGGCAGGGAAAGCCTTCATTTATAAGTAGGCGGGAGAGGTAGGTGGGGAGAGACTTTATCTATTAGTTGTTGGGAGAGCTGGGCGGGGAGAGCCTCCATCTATAAGTGGGTGGAAGAGGTCGGCGGGAGAGACTTCATCTATAAGCTGGTGGGAGAGGTGGGCGGGGAGAGCCTTCATCTATAAGCGGGTGGGAGAGGTAGGCGGGGAGAGACTTCATCTATTAGTGGGTGGGAGAGGTATGCGGGGAGAGCCTTCATCGTTAAACGGGTGGGAGAGGTGGGCGGAAGAGACTTCATCTATAAGCGGGTGGGAGAGGTGGGCAGGGAGAGCCTTCATTTATAAGCGGGTGGGAGAGGTAGGCGGGGAGAGCCTTACACTATTAGTTGTTGGGAGAGGTGGGCGGGGAGAGCCTTCATCTATAAGCAGGTGGGAGAGGTGGGCGGGAGAGACTTCATCTATAAACGGGTGGGAGAGGTGGGCGGGAGAGAGTTCATCTATAAGTGGGTGGGAGAGGTAGGCGGGGAGAGACTTCATCGATTAGTGGGTGGAAGAGCTGGGCGGGGAGAGCCTTCATCTATAAGTGAGTGGAAGAGGTCGGCGGGAGAGACTTCATCTATAAGCTGGTGGGAGAGGTGGGCGGGGAGAGCCTTCATCTATAAGCGGGTGGGAGAGGTAGGCGGGGAGAGACTTCATCTATTAGTGGGTGGGAGAGGTATGCGGGGAGAGCCTTCATCGTTAAGCGGGTGGGAGAGGTGGGCGGAAGAGACTTCATCTATAATCTGGTGGGAGATGTGGGCAGGGTGAGCCTTCATTTATAAGCGGGTGGGAGAGGTAGGCGGGGAGAGCCTTCATCTATTAGTTGTTGGGAGAGGTGGGCGGGGAGAGCCTTCATCTATAAGCAGGTGGGAGAGTTGGGCGGGAGAGACTTCATCTATAAACGGGTGGGAGAGGTGGGCAAGGAGAGACTTCATCTATAAGCGGGTGGGAGAGGTGGGCAGGGAGAGCCTTCATTTATAAGCGGGTGAGAGAGGTAGGCGGAAAGAGCCTTCATCTATTAGTGGGTGGGAGAGTTGAAGGGGAAAGCCTTCATCTATAAGCGGGTGGGAGAGGTGGGCGGGAGAGACTTCATCTATAAACGGGTGGGAGAGGTGAGCAGGGAGAGACTTCATCTATAAGCGGGTGGGAGAGGTGGGCGGGGAGAGCCTTTATCTATAAGTGGGTGGGAGAGGTAGGCGGGGAGAGCCTTCATCTATAATCGGGTGGGAGAGGTAGGCGGGGAGAGCTATCATCTATTAGTGGGTGGGAGAGGTAGGCGGGGAGAGCCTTTAACTATAAGCGGGTGGGAGAGGTGGGCGGGAGAGACTTCATCTATAAACGGGTGAAAGAGGTGGGCAGGGAGAGACTTCATCTATAAGCGGGTGGGAGAGGTGGGCGGGGAGAGCCTTCATCTATAAGCGGGTGGGAGAGGTGGGCGGAAGAGACTTCATCTATAAGCGGGTGGGAAAGGTGGGCAGGGAGAGCCTTCATCTATAAGCGGGTGGGAGAGGTGGGCAGGAAGAGCCTTCATTTATAAGCGGGTGGGAGAGGTAGGCGGGGAGAGACTTCATCTATAAGCGGGTGGGAGAGGTGGGCAGGGAGAGCCTTCATCTATAAGCGGGTGGGAGAGGTGGGCGGGAGAGACCTTATCTATAAGCGGGTGGGAGACGTGGGCGGAGAGAGCCTTCATCTATAAGCTGGTGGGAGAGGTGGGCGGGAGGGACTTCATCTATAAGCAGGTGGGAGAGTTGGGCGGGGAGAGCCTTCATCTATAAGCAGGTGGAAGAGGTAGGTGGGGAGAGCCTTCATCTATTAGTGGGTGGGAGAGGTAGGCGGGGAGAGCCTTCATCTATAAGCGGGTGGGAGAGGAAGGCAGGGAGAGCCTTCATCTATAAGCGGGTGGGAGAGGTAGGCGGGGAGAGCCTTCATCTATTAGTGTGTGGGAGAGGTGGGCGGGGAGAGCCTTCATCTATAAGCGGGTGGGAGAGGTGGGCGGAAGAGACTTCATCTATAAGCGGGTGGGAGAGGTGGGTGGGGAGAGCCTTCATTTATAAGTGGGTGGGAAGAGCCTTCATCTATAAGTGGGTTGGAGAGGTAAGCGGGAGAGACTTACTCTATGAGCGAGTGGGAGAGGTGGGCGGGGAGAGCCTTCATCTATAAGCGGGTGAGAGAGGTGGGCGGGAGAGACTTCATCTATAAGTGGGTGGGAGAGGTAGGCGGGGAGAGCCATCATCTATAAGTGGGTTGGAGAGGTAAGCGGGAGAGGCTTCATCTATAAGTGGGTGGGAGAGGTGGGTGGGGAGAGCCTTCATCTATAAGTGGGTGGGGAGAGCCTTCATCTATTAGCAGGTGGGAGAGGTGGGCGGGGAGAGCCTTCATCTATTAGTGGGTGGGAGAGCTCGGCAGGGAGAGCCTTTATTTATAAGCGGGTGGGAGAGGTAGGCAGGGAGAGCCTTCATCTCCTAGTGGGTGGGAGAGGTGGGCGGGGAGAGCCCGGGGAGAGGTAGGCGGGGAGAGCCTTTATCTATACGCGGGTTGGAGAGGTGGGCGGGAGAGACTTCATCTATAAGCGGGTGAGAGAGGTGGGCAGGGAGAAATTTCAACTATAAGCGGGTGGGAGAGGTAGGCGGGGAGAGCCCTTATCTATTAGTGGGTGGGAGAGGTGTGCGGGGAGAGACTTCATCTATAAGCGGGTGGGAGAGGTGGGCAGGGAGAGCCTTCATTTAAAGGCGGGTGGGATAGGTGGGCGGGAGAGAATTCATCTATAATCGGGTGGGAGAGGTGGGCGGGAGAGCCTTCATCTATAAGCGGGTGGGAGAGGTGGGCGGGGAGAGCCTTCATCTATAAGCGGGTGGGAGAGGTAGGCGGGGAGAGCCTTCATCTATTAGTGGGTGGGAGAGGTGGGCGGGTAGAGCCTTCATCTATAAGTGGGTGAAAGAGGTCGGCGGGAGAGACTTCAACTATAAGCGGGTGGGAGAGGTGGGCAGGGAAAGCTTTCATCTATAAGCAGGTGGGAGAGGTAGGCGGGGAGAGGCTTTATCAATTAGTGGGTGGGAGAGGTGGGCGGGGAGAGCCTTCATCTATAAGTGGGTGGAAGAGGTCGGCGGGAGAGACTTCATCTATAAGCGGGTGGGAGAGGTGGGCAGGGAAAGCCTTCATTTATAAGAAGGAGGGAGAGGTAGGTGGGGAGAGCCTTCATCTATTAGTGGGTGGGAGAGCTGGGCGGGGAGAGCCTTCATCTATAAGTGGGTGGAAGAGGTCGGCGGGTGAGACTACATCTATAAGCGGGTGGGAGAGGTGGGCGGGGAGAGACTTCATCTATAAGCGGGTGGGAGAGGTGGGCGGGGAGAGCCTTCATCTATAAGCTGGTGGGAGAGGTGGTCGGGGAGAGCCTTCATCTATAAGCGGGTGGGAGAGGTAGGCGGGGAGAGACTTCATCTATTAGTGGGTGGGAGAGGTATGCGGGGAGAGCCTTCCTTGTTAAGCGGGTGGGAGAGGTGGGCGGAAGAGACTTTATCTATAAGCGGGTGGGAGAGGTGGGCAGGGAGAGCCTTCATTTATAAGCGGGTGGGAGAGGTAGGCGGGGAGAGCCTTACACTATTAGTTGTTGGGAGAGGTGGGCGGGGAGAGCCTTCATCTATAAGCAGGTGGGAGAGGTGGGCGGGAGAGACTTCATCTATAAATGGGTGGGAGAGGTGGGCGGGAGAGACTTCATCTATAAGTGGGTGGGAGAGGTTGGTGGGGAGAGCCTTCATCTATAAGTGGGTGGGGAGAGCCTTCATCTATAAGTGGATGGGAGAGGTAGGGGGCGAGAGCCTTCATTTATTAGTGGGTGGAAGAGGCGGGCGGGGAGAGCCTTCATCTATAAGTGGGTGGAAGAGGTCGGCGGGAGACACTTCATCTATAAGCGGGTGGGAGAGGTGGGCTGGGAGAGCCTTCATCTATAAGCGGGTGGGAGAGGTAGGCGGGGAGAGCTATCATCTATTAGTGGGTGGAAGAGGTAGGCGGGGAGAGCCTTTAACTATAAGCGGGTGGGAGAGGTGAGCGGGTTAGACTTCATCTATAAACGGGTGAAAGAGGTGGGCAGGGAGAGACTTCATCTATAAGCGGGTGGGAGAGGTGGGCGGGGAGAGCCTTCATCTATAATCGGGTGGGAGAGGTGGGCGGGGAGAGCCTTCATCTATAAGTGGGTGGGAGAGGTAAGCGGGAGAGACTTAATCTATGAGCGGGTGGGAGAGGTGGGCGGGGAGAGCCTTTATCTATAAGCGGGTGAGAGAGGTGGGCGGGAGAGACTTCATCTATAAGTGGGTGGGAGAGGTGGGTGGGGAGAGCCTTCATCTATAAGTGGGTGGGGAGAGCCTTCATCTATAAGTGGGTGGGAGAGGTAGGCGGCGAGAACCTTCATCTATTAGTGGGTGGGAGAGGCGGGCGGGGAGAGCCTTCATCTATAAGTGGGTGGAAGAGGTCGGCGGGAGAGACTTCATCTATAAGTGGGTGGGAGAGGTGGGCGGGGAGAGCCTTTATCTATAAGTGGGTGGAAGAGGTAGGCGGGGAGAGCCTTCATCTATTAGTCGGTGGGAGAGGTGGGCGGGAAGAGCCTTCATCTATAACTTGGTAGGAGAGGTCGGCGGGAAAGCCTTCATCTATAAGCGGTTGGAAGAGGTGGGCGGGGAGAGCCTTCATCTATAAGCAGGTGGGAGAGGTAGGCGGGGAGAGCCTTTATCTATTAGTGGGTGGGAGAGGTGGGCGGGGAGAGCCTTCATCTATAAGTGGGTGGAAGAGGTCGGCGGGAGAGACTTCATCTATAAGCGGGTGGGAGAGGTGGGCAGGGAAAGCCTTCATTTATAAGTAGGCGGGAGAGGTAGGTGGGGAGAGACTTTATCTATTAGTTGTTGGGAGAGCTGGGCGGGGAGAGCCTCCATCTATAAGTGGGTGGAAGAGGTCGGCGGGAGAGACTTCATCTATAAGCTGGTGGGAGAGGTGGGCGGGGAGAGCCTTCATCTATAAGCGGGTGGGAGAGGTAAGCGGGGAGAGACTTCATCTATTAGTGGGTGGGAGAGGTATGCGGGGAGAGCCTTCATCGTTAAGCGGGTGGGAGAGGTGGGCGGAAGAGACTTCATCTATAAGCGGGTGGGAGAGGTGGGCAGGGAGAGCCTTCATTTATAAGCGGGTGGGAGAGGTAGGCGGGGAGAGCCTTACACTATTAGTTGTTGGGAGAGGTGGGCGGGGAGAGCCTTCATCTATAAGCAGGTGGGAGAGGTGGGCGGGAGAGACTTCATTTATAAACGGGTGGGAGAGGTGGGCGGGAGAGAGTTCATCTATAAGTGGGTGGGAGAGGTAGGCGGGGAGAGACTTCATCGATTAGTGGGTGGAAGAGCTGGGCGGGGAGAGCCTTCATCTATAAGTGAGTGGAAGAGGTCGGCGGGAGAGACTTCATCTATAAGCTGGTGGGAGAGGTGGGCGGGGAGAGCCTTCATCTATAAGCGGGTGGGAGAGGTAGGCGGGGAGAGACTTCATCTATTAGTGGGTGGGAGAGGTATGCGGGGAGAGCCTTCATCGTTAAGCGGGTGGGAGAGGTGGGCGGAAGAGACTTCATCTATAAGCTGGTGGGAGATGTGGGCAGGGTGAGCCTTCATTTATAAGCGGGTGGGAGAGGTAGGCGGGGAGAGCCTTCATCTATTAGTTGTTGGGAGAGGTGGGCGGGGAGAGCCTTCATCTATAAGCAGGTGGGAGAGTTGGGCGGGAGAGACTTCATCTATAAACGGGTGGGAGAGGTGGGCAAGGAGAGACTTCATCTATAAGCGGGTGGGAGAGGTGGGCAGGGAGAGCCTTCATTTATAAGCGGGTGAGAGAGGTAGGCGGGAAGAGCCTTCATCTATTAGTGGGTGGGAGAGTTGAAGGGGAAAGCCTTCATCTATAAGCGGGTGGGAGAGGTGGGCGGGAGAGACTTCATCTATAAACGGGTGGGAGAGGTGAGCAGGGAGAGACTTCATCTATAAGCGGGTGGGAGAGGTGGGCGGGGAGAGCCTTTATCTATAAGTGGGTGGGAGAGGTGGGCGGGGAGAGACTTCATCTATAAGCGGGTGGGAGAGGTGGGCAGGGAGAGCCTTCATTTATCAGCGGGTGGGAGAGGTGGGCAGAGAGTGCCTTCATTTATAAGCGGGTGAGAGAGGTAGGCGGGGAGAGCCTTCATCTATTAGTGGGTGGGAGAGGTGGGCGGGGAGAACCTTCATCTATAAGCGGGTGGTAGAGGTAGGCGGGGAGAGCCTCCATCTATTAGTGGGTGTGAGAGGTAGGCGGGGAGAGCCTTCATCTATTATTGGGTGGAAGAGGTGGGCGGGGAGAGCCTTCATCTATAAGCGGGTGGGAGAGGTGGGCGGGAGAGACTTCATCTATAAGTGGGTGGGAGAGGTGGGTGGGGAGAGCCTTCATCTATAAGTGGGTGGGAAGAGCCTTCATCTATAAGTGGGTGGGAGAGGTAAGCGGGAGAGACTCAATCTATGAGCGGGTGGGAGAGGTGGGCGGGGAGAGCCTTCATCTATAAGCGGGTGAGGGAGGTGGGCGGGAGAGACTTCATCTATAAGTGGGTGGGAGAGGTGGGCGGGTAGAGCCTTTATCTATAAGTGGGTGGGAGAGGTAGGCGGGGAGAGCCTTCATCTATAATCGGGTGGGAGAGGTAGGCGGGGAGAGCTATCATCTATTAGTGGGTGGGAGAGGTAGGCGGGGAGAGCCTTTAACTATAAGCGGGTGGGAGAGGTGGGCGGGAGAGACTTCATCTATAAACGGGTGAAAGAGGTGGGCAGGAAGAGACTTCATCTATAAGCGGGTGGGAGAGGTGGGCGGGAGAGACTTCATCTATAAGTGGGTGGGAGAGGTAGGCGGGGAGAGCCATCATCTATAAGTGGGTTGGAGAGGTAAGCGGGAGAGGCCTTATCTATAAGCGGGTGGGAGACGTGGGCGGAGAGAGCCTTCATCTATAAGCTGGTGGGAGAGGTGGGCGGGAGGGACTTCATCTATAAGCAGGTGGGAGAGTTGGGCGGGGAGAGCCTTCATCTATAAGCAGGTGGAAGAGGTAGGTGGGGAGAGCCTTCATCTATTAGTGGGTGGGAGAGGTAGGCGGGGAGAGCCTTCATCTATAAGCGGTGGGAGAGGAAGGCAGGGAGAGCCTTCATCTATAAGCGGGTGGGAGAGGTAGGCGGGGAGAGCCTTCATCTATTAGTGTGTGGGAGAGGTGGGCGGGGAGAGCCTTCATCTATAAGCGGGTGGGAGAGGTGGGCGGAAGAGACTTCATCTATAAGCGGGTGGGAGAGGTGGGTGGGGAGAGCCTTCATTTATAAGTGCGTGGGAAGAGCCTTCATCTATAAGTGGGTTGGAGAGGTAAGCGGGAGAGACTTACTCTATGAGCGGGTGGGAGAGGTGGGCGGGGAGAGCCTTCATCTATAAGCGGGTGAGAGAGGTGGGCGGGAGAGACTTCATCTATAAGTGGGTGGGAGAGGTAGGCGGGGAGAGCCATCATCTATAAGTGGGTTGGAGAGGTAAGCGGGAGAGGCTTCATCTATTAGTGGGTGGGAGAGGTGGGTGGGGAGAGCCTTCATCTATAAGTGGGTGGGGAGAGCCTTCATCTATTAGCAGGTGGGAGAGGTGGGCGGGGAGAGCCTTCATCTATTAGTGGGTGGGAGAGCTCGGCAGGGAGAGCCTTTATTTATAAGCGGGTGGGAGAGGTAGGCAGGGAGAGCCTTCATCTCTTAGTGGGTGGGAGAGGTGGGCGGGGAGAGCCGTGGGAGAGGTAGGCGGGGAGAGCCTTTATCTATAAGCGGGTTGGAGAGGTGGGCGGGAGAGACTTCATCTATAAGCGGGTGAGAGAGGTGGGCAGGGAGAGATTTCAACTATAAGCGGGTGGGAGAGGTAGGCGGGGAGAGCCCTTATCTATTAGTGGGTGGGAGAGGTGGGCGGGGAGAGACTTCATCTATAAGCGGGTGGGAGAGGTGGGCAGGGAGAGCCTTCATCTAAAGGCGGGTGGGAGAGGTGCGCGGGAGAGAATTCATCTATAATCGGGTGGGAGAGGTGGGCAGGGAAAGCCTTCATCTATAAGCAGGTGGGAGAGGTAGGCGGGGAGAGGCTTTATCAATTAGTGGGTGGGAGAGGTGGGCGGGGAGAGCCTTCATCTATAAGTGGGTGAAAGAGGTCGGCGGAAGAGACTTCAACTATAAGCGGGTGGGAGAGGTGGGCAGGGAAAGCCTTCATCTATAAGCAGGTGGGAGAGGTAGGCGGGGAGAGGCTTTATCAATTAGTGGGTGGGAGAGGTGGGCGGGGAGAGCCTTCATCTATAAGTGGGTGGAAGAGGTCGGCGGGAGAGACTTCATCTATAAGCGGGTGGGAGAGGTGGGCAGGGAAAGCCTTCATTTAAAAGAAGGAGGGAGAGGTAGGTGGGGAGAGCCTTCATCTATTAGTGGGTGGGAGAGCTGGGCGGGGAGAGCCTTCATCTATAAGTGGGTGGAAGAGGTCGGCGGGAGAGACTTCATCTATAAGCGGGTGGGAGAGGTGGGCGGGGAGAGACTTCATCTATAAGCGGGTGGGAGAGGTGGGCGGGGAGAGCCTTCATCTATAAGCTGGTGGGAGAGGTGGTCGGGGAGAGCCTTCATCTATAAGCGGGTGGGAGAGGTAGGCGGGGAGAGACTTCATCTATTAGTGGGTGGGAGAGGTATGCGGGGAGAGCCTTCATCGTTAAGCGGGTGGGAGAGGTGGGCGGAAGAGACTTCATCTATAAGCGGGTGGGAGAGGTGGGCAGGGAGAGCCTTCATTTATAAGCGGGTGGGAGAGGTAGGCGGGGAGAGCCTTACACTATTAGTTGTTGGGAGAGGTGGGCGGGGAGAGCCTACATCTATAAGATGGTGGGAGAGGTGGGCGGGAGAGACTTCATCTATAAATGGGTGGGAGAGGTGGGCGGGAGAGACTTCATCTATAAGTGGGTGGGAGAGGTTGGTGGGGAGATCCTTCATCTATAGGTGGGTGGGGAGAGCCTTCATCTATAAGTGGATGGGAGAGGTAGGGGGCGAGAGCCTTCATCTATTAGTGGGTGGAAGAGGCGGGCGGGGAGAGCCTTCATCTATAAGTGGGTGGAAGAGGTCGGCGGGAGACACTTCATCTATAAGCGGGTCGGAGAGGTGGGCTGGGAGAGCCTTCATCTATAAGCGGGTGGGAGAGGTAGGCGGGGAGAGCTATCATCTATTAGTGGGTGGGAGAGGTAGGCGGGGAGAGCCTTTAACTATAAGCGGGTGGGAGAGGTGAGCGGGTTAGACTTCATCTATAAACGGGTGAAAGAGGTGGGCAGGGAGAGCCTTCATTTATAAGTGCGTGGGAAGAGCCTTCATCTATAAGTGGGTTGGAGAGGTAAGCGGGAGAGACTTACTCTATGAGCGGGTGGGAGAGGTGGGCGGGGAGAGCCTTCATCTATAAGCGGGTGAGAGAGGTGGGCGGGAGAGACTTCATCTATAAGTGGGTGGGAGAGGTGGGCTGGGAGAGCCTTCATCTATAAGTGGGTGGGGAGAGCCTTCATCTATAAGTGGGTGGGAGAGGTAGGCGGCGAGAGCCTTCATCTATTAGTGGGTGGGAGAGGCGGGCGGGGAGAGCCTTCATCTATAAGTGGGTGGGAGAGGTCGGCGGGAGAGACTTCATCTATAAGTGGGTGGGAGAGGTGGGCGGGGAGAGCCTTTATCTATAAGTGGGTGGAAGAGGTAGGCGGGGAGAGCCTTCATCTATTAGTCGGTGGGAGAGGTGGGCGGGAAGAGCCTTCATCTATAAGTTGGTGGGAGAGGTCGGCGGGAAAGCCTTCATCTATAAGCGGGTGGAAGAGGTGGGCGGGAAGAGCCTTCATCTATAAGCAGGTGGGAGAGGTAGGCGGGGAGAGCCTTTATCTATTAGTGGGTGGGAGAGGTGGGCGGGGAGAGCCTTCATCTATAAGTGGGTAGAAGAGGTCGGCGGGAGAGACTTCATCTATAAGCGGGTGGGAGAGGTGGGCAGGGAAAGCCTTCATTTATAAGTAGGCGGGAGAGGTAGGTGGGGAGAGCTTTCATCTATTAGTGGGTGGAAGAGCTGGGCGGGGAGAGCCTTCATCTATAAGTGGGTGGAAGAGGTCGGCGGGAGAGACTTCATCTATAAGCTGGTGGGAGAGGTGGGCGGGGAGAGCCTTCATCTATAAGCAGGTGGGAGAGGTAGGCGGGGAGAGACTTCATCTATTAGTGGGTGGGAGAGGTATGCGTGGAGAGCCTTCATCGTTAAGCGGGTGGGAGAGGTGGGCGGAAGAGACTTCATCTATAAGCGGGTGGGAGAGGTGGGCAGGAGAGCCTTCATTTATAAGCGGGTGGGAGAGGTAGGCGGGGAGAGCCTTACACTATTAGTTGTTGGGAGAGGTGGGCGATGAGAACCTTCATCTATAAGCAGGTGGGAGAGGTGGGCGGGAGAGACTTCATCTATAAACGGGTGGGAGAGGTGGGCGGGAGAGAGTTCATCTATAAGTGGGTGGGAGAGGTTGGTGGGGAGAGCCTTCATCTATAAGTGGGTGGGGAGAGCCTTCATCTATAAGTGGGTGGGAGAGGAAGGGGGCGAGAGCCTTCATCTATTAGTGGGTGGAAGAGGCGGACGGGGAGAGCCTTCATCTATAAGTGGGTGGAAGAGGTCGGCGGGAGACACTTCATCTATAAGCGGGTGGGAGAGGTGGGCGGGGAGAGCCTTCATCTATAAGCGGGTGGGAGAGGTAGGCGGGGAGAGCTATCATCTATTAGTGGGTGGGAGAGGGAAGGCGGGGAGAGCCTTTAACTATAAGCGGGTGGGAGAGGTGAGCGGGAGAGACTTCATCTATAAACGGGTGAAAGAGGTGGGCAGGGAGAGACTTCATCTATAAGCGGGTGGGAGAGGTGGGCGGGGAGAGCCTTCATCTATAATCGGGTGGGAGAGGTGGGCGGGGAGAGCCTTCATCTATAAGTGGGTAGGAGAGGTAAGGTGGAGAGACTTAATCTATGAGCGGGTGGGAGAGGTGGGCGGGGAGAGCCTTCATCTATAAGCGGGTCAGAGAGATGGGCGGGAGAGACTTCATCTATAAGTGGGTGGGAGAGGTGGGTGGGGAGAGCCTTGATCTATAAGTGGGTGGGGAGAGCCTTCATCTATAAGTGGGTGGGAGAGGTAGGCGCCGAGAGCCTTCATCTATTAGTGGGTGGGAGAGGCGGGCGGGGAGAGCCTTCATCTATAAGTGGGTGGAAGAGGTCGGCGGGAGAGACTTCATCTATAAGTGGGTGGGAGAGGTGGGCGGGGAGAGCCTTTATCTATAAGTGGGTGGGAGAGGTAGGCGGGGAGAGCCTTCATCTATTAGTCGGTGGGAGAGCTGGGCTGGGAGAGCCTTCATCTATAGGTTGGTGGGAGAGGTCGGCGGGAGAGCCTTCATCTATAAGCGGGTGGGAGAGGTGGGCGGGGAGAGCCTTCATCTATAAGCGGGTGGGAGAGGTAGGCGGGGAGAGCCTTCATCTATTAGTGGGTGGGAGAGCTAGGGCGGGGAGAGCCTTCATCTATAAGTGGGTGAAAGAGGTCGGCGGGAGAGACTTCAACTATAAGCGGGTGGGAGAGGTGGGCAGGGAAAGCCTTCATCTATAAGCAGGTGGGAGAGGTAGGCGGGGAGAGGCTTTATCAATTAGTGGGTGGGAGAGGTGGGCGGGGAGAGCCTTCATCTATAAGTGGGTGGAAGAGGTCGGCGGGAGAGACTTCATCTATAAGCGGGTGGGAGAGGTGGGCAGGGAAAGCCTTCATTTATAAGAAGGAGGGAGAGGTAGGTGGGGAGAGCCTTCATCTATTAGTGGGTGGGAGAGCTGGGCGGGGAGAGCCTTCATCTATAAGTGGGTGGAAGAGGTCGGCGGGAGAGACTTCATCTATAAGCGGGTGGGAGAGGTGGGCGGGGAGAGACTTCATCTATAAGCGGGTGGGAGAGGTGGGCGGGGAGAGCCTTCATCTATAAGCTGGTGGGAGAGGTGGTCGGGGAGAGCCTTCATCTATAAGCGGGTGGGAGAGGTAGGCGGGGAGAGACTTCATCTATTAGTGGGTGGGAGAGGTATGCGGGGAGAGCCTTCATCGTTAAGCGGGTGGGAGAGGTGGGCGGAAGAGACTTCATCTATAAGCGGGTGGGAGAGGTGGGCAGGGAGAGCCTTCATTTATAAGCGGGTGGGAGAGGTAGGCGGGGAGAGCCTTACACTATTAGTTGTTGGGAGAGGTGGGCGGAGAGAGCCTACATCTATAAGATGGTGGGAGAGGTGGGCGGGAGAGACTTCATCTATAAATGGGTGGGAGAGGTGGGCGGGAGAGACTTCATCTATAAGTGGGTGGGAGAGGTTGGTGGGGAGATCCTTCATCTATAGGTGGGTGGGGAGAGCCTTCATCTATAAGTGGATGGGAGAGGTAGGGGGCGAGAGCCTTCATCTATTAGTGGGTGGAAGAGGCGGGCGGGGAGAGCCTTCATCTATAAGTGGGTGGAAGAGGTCGGCGGGAGACACTTCATCTATAAGCGGGTCGGAGAGGTGGGCTGGGAGAGCCTTCATCTATAAGCGGGTGGGAGAGGTAGGCGGGGAGAGCTATCATCTATTAGTGGGTGGGAGAGGTAGGCGGGGAGAGCCTTTAACTATAAGCGGGTGGGAGAGGTGAGCGGGTTAGACTTCATCTATAAACGGGTGAAAGAGGTGGGCAGGGAGAGACTTCATCTATAAGCGGGTGGGAGAGGTGGGCGGGGAGAGCCTTCATCTATAATCGGGTGGGAGAGGTGGGCGGGGAGAGCCTTCATCTATAAGTGGGTGGGAGAGGTAAGCGGGAGAGACTTAATCTATGAGCGGGTGGGAGAGGTGGGCGGGGAGAGCCTTTATCTATAAGCGGGTGAGAGAGGTGGGCGGGAGAGACTTCATCTATAAGTGGGTGGGAGAGGTGGGCTGGGAGAGCCTTCATCTATAAGTGGGTGGGGAGAGCCTTCATCTATAAGTGGGTGGGAGAGGTAGGCGGCGAGAGCCTTCATCTATTAGTGGGTGGGAGAGGCGGGCGGGGAGAGCCTTCATCTATAAGTGGGTGGAAGAGGTCGGCGGGAGAGACTTCATCTATAAGTGGGTGGGAGAGGTGGGCGGGGAGAGCCTTTATCTATAAGTGGGTGGAAGAGGTAGGCGGGGAGAGCCTTCATCTATTAGTCGGTGGGAGAGGTGGGCGGGAAGAGCCTTCATCTATAAGTTGGTGGGAGAGGTCGGCGGGAAAGCCTTCATCTATAAGCGGGTGGAAGAGGTGGGCGGGAAGAGCCTTCATCTATAAGCAGGTGGGAGAGGTAGGCGGGGAGAGCCTTTATCTATTAGTGGGTGGGAGAGGTGGGCGGGGAGAGCCTTCATCTATAAGTGGGTAGAAGAGGTCGGCGGGAGAGACTTCATCTATAAGCGGGTGGGAGAGGTGGGCAGGGAAAGCCTTCATTTATAAGTAGGCGGGAGAGGTAGGTGGGGAGAGCTTTCATCTATTAGTGGGTGGAAGAGCTGGGCGGGGAGAGCCTTCATCTATAAGTGGGTGAAAGAGGTCGGCGGGAGAGACTTCATCTATAAGCTGGTGGGAGAGGTGGGCGGGGAGAGCCTTCATCTATAAGCAGGTGGGAGAGGTAGGCGGGGAGAGACTTCATCTATTAGTGGGTGGGAGAGGTATGCGTGGAGAGCCTTCATCGTTAAGCGGGTGGGAGAGGTGGGCGGAAGAGACTTTATCTATAAGCGGGTGGGAGAGGTGGGTAGGAGAGCCTTCATTTATAAGCGGGTGGGAGAGGTAGGCGGGGAGAGCCTTACACTATTAGTTGTTGGGAGAGGTGGGCGATGAGAACCTTCATCTATAAGCAGGTGGGAGAGGTGGGCGGGAGAGACTTCATCTATAAACGGGTGGGAGAGGTGGGCGGGAGAGAGTTCATCTATAAGTGGGTGGGAGAGGTTGGTGGGGAGAGCCTTCATCTATAAGTGGGTGGGGAGAGCCTTCATCTATAAGTGGGTGGGAGAGGTAGGGGGAGAGAGCCTTCATCTATTAGTGGGTGGAAGAGGCGGACGGGGAGAGCCTTCATCTATAAGTGGGTGGAAGAGGTCGGCGGGAGACACTTCATCTATAAGCGGGTGGGAGAGGTGGGCGGGGAGAGCCTTCATCTATAAGCGGGTGGGAGAGGTAGGCGGGGAGAGCTATCATCTATTAGTGGGTGGGAGAGGGAAGGCGGGGAGAGCCTTTAACTATAAGCGGGTGGGAGAGGTGAGCAGGAGAGACTTCATCTATAAACGGGTGAAAGAGGTGGGCAGGGAGAGACTTCATCTATAAGCGGGTGGGAGAGGTGGGCGGGGAGAGCCTTCATCTATAATCGGGTGGGAGAGGTGGGCGGGGAGAGCCTTCATCTATAAGTGGGTAGGAGAGGTAAGGTGGAGAGACTTAATCTATGAGCGGGTGGGAGAGGTGGGCGGGGAGAGCCTTCATCTATAAGCGGGTCAGAGAGATGGGCGGGAGAGACTTCATCTATAAGTGGGTGGGAGAGGTGGGTGGGGAGAGCCTTGATCTATAAGTGGGTGGGGAGAGCCTTCATCTATAAGTGGGTGGGAGAGGTAGGCGGCGAGAGCCTTCATCTATTAGTGGGTGGGAGAGGCGGGCGGGGAGAGCCTTCATCTATAAGCTGGTGGGAGAGGTGGGCGGGGAGAGCCTTCCTCTATAAGCGGGTGGGAGAGGTGGGCGGGGAGAGCCTTTATCTATAAGTGGGTGGGAGAGGTAGGCGGGGAGAGCCTTCATCTATTAGTCGGTGGGAGAGCTGGGCTGGGAGAGCCTTCATCTATAGGTTGGTGGGAGAGGTCGGCGGGAGAGCCTTCATCTATAAGCGGGTGGGAGAGGTGGGCAGGGAGAGCCTTCATCTATAAGCGGGTGGGAGAGGTAGGCGGGGAGAGCCTTCATCTATTAGTGGGTGGGAGAGCTAGGGCGGGGAGAGCCTTCATCTATAAGTGGGTGGAAGAGGTCGGCGGGAGAGACTTCATCTATAAGCTGGTGGGAGAGGTGGGCGGGGAGAGCCTTCCTCTATAAGCGGGTGGGAGAGGTAGGCGGGGTGAGACTTCATCTATTAGCGGGTGGGAGAGGTGGGCGGGGAGAGCCTTCATCGTTAAGCGGGTGGGAGAGGTGGGCGGAAGAGACTTCATCTATAAGCGGGTGGGAGAGGTGGGCAGGGAGAGCCTTCATTTATAAGCAGGTGGGAGAGGTGGGCAGAGAGTGCCTTCATTTATAAGCGGGTGGGAGAGGTAGGCGGGGAGAGTCTTCATCTATTAGTGGGTGGGAGAGGTGGGCGGGGAGAGCCTTCATCTATAAGCGGGTGGGAGAGGTAGGCGGGGAGAGCCTCCATCTATTAGTGGGTGGGAGAGCTAGGGCGGGGAGAGCCTTCATCTATAAGTGGGTGGAAGAGATCCGCGGGAGAGACTTCATCTATAAGCTGGTGGGAGAGGTGGGCGGGGAGAGCCTTCATCTATAAGCGGGTGGGAGAGGTAGGCGGGGAGAGACTTCATCTATTAGTGGGTGGGAGAGGTATGCGGGGAGAGCCTTCATCGTTAAGCGGGTGGAAGAGGTGGGCGGAAGAGACTTCATCTATAAGCGGGTGGGAGAGGTGGGCAGCGAGAGCCTTCATTTATAAGTGGGTGAAGAGGTAGGCGGGGAGAGCCTTAATCTATTAGTTGTTGGGAGAGGTGGGCGGGGAGAGCCTTTATCTATAAGCAGGTGGGAGAGGTGGGCGGGAGAGACTTCATCTATAAACGGGTGGGAGAGGTGGGCAAGGAGAGACTTCATCTATAAGCGGGTGGGAGAGGTGGGCGGGGAGAGCCTTTATCTATAAGCGGGTGGGAGAGGTGGGCGGGAGAGCCTTCATCTATAAGCGGGTGAGAGAGGTGGGCGGGGAGAGCCTTCATCTATAAGCGGGTGGGAGAGGTAGGCGGGGAGAGCCTTCATCTATTAGTGGGTGGGAGAGGTGGGCAGGGAGAGCCTTCATCTATAAGTGGGTGAAAGATGTCGGCGGGAGAGACTTCAACTATAAGCGGGTGGGAGAGGTGGGCAGGGAAAGCCTTCATCTATAAGCAGGTGGGAGAGGTAGGCGGGGAGAGCCTTTATCAATTAGTGGGTGGGAGAGGTGGGCGGGGAGAGCCTTTATCTATAAGCAGGTGGGAGAGGTGGGCGGGAGAGACTTCATCTATAAACGGGTGGGAGAGGTGGGCAAGGAGAGACTTCATCTATAAGCGGGTGGGAGAGGTGGGCGGGGAGAGCCTTCATCTATAAGCGGGTGGGAGAGGTGGGCGGGAGAGCCTTCATCTATAAGCGGGTGGGAGAGGTGGGCGGGGAGAGCCTTCATCTATAAGCGGGTGGGAGAGGTAGGCGGGGAGAGCCTTCATCTATTAGTGGGTGGGAGAGGTGGGCGGGGAGAGCCTTCATCTATAAGTGGGTGAAAGATGTCGGCGGGAGAGACTTCAACTATGAGCGGGTGGGAGAGGTGGGCAGGGAAAGCCTTCATCTATAAGCAGGTGGGAGAGGTAGGCGGGGAGAGCCTTTATCAATTAGTGGGTGGGAGAGGTGGGCGGGGAGAGCCTTCATCTATAAGTGGGTGGAAGAGGTCGGCGGGAGAGACTTCATCTATAAGCGGGTGGGAGAGGTGGGCAGGGAAAGCCTTCATTTATAAGTAGGCGGGAGAGGTAGGTGGGGAGAGCCTTCATCTATTAGTGGGTGGGAGAGCTGGGCGGGGAGAGCCTTCATCTCTAAGTGGGTGGAAGAGGTCGGCGGGAGAGACTTCATCTATAAACGGGTGGGAGAGGTGGGCGGGGAGAGACTTCATCTAAAAGCGGGTGGGAGAGGTGGGCGGGGAGAGCCTTCATCTATAAGCTGGTGGGAGAGGTGGTCGGGGAGAGCCTTCATCTATAAGCGGGTGGGAGAGGTGGGCAGGGAGAGCCTTCATTTATAAGCGGGTGGGAGAGGTAGGCGGGGAGAGCCTTACACTATTAGTTGTTGGGAGAGGTGGGCGGGGAGAGCCTTCATCTATAAGCAGGTGGGAGAGGTGGGCGGGAGAGACTTCATCTATAAATGGGTGGGAGAGGTGGGCGGGAGAGACTTCATCTATAAGTGGGTGGGAGAGGTTGGTGGGGAGAGCCTTCATCTATAAGTGGGTAGGAAAAGCCTTCATCTATAGGTGGATGGGAGAGGTAGGGGGCGAGAGCCTTCATCTATTAGATGGTGGGAGAGGTATGCGGGGAGAGCCTTCATCTATAAGTGGGTGGAAGAGGTCGGCGGGAGAGACTTCATCTATAAGCGGGTGGGAGAGGTGGGCAGGGAAAGCCTTCATTTATAAGTGGGCGGGAGAGGTAGGCGGGGAGAGACTTCATCGATTAGTGGGTGGGAGAGCTGGGCGGGGAGAGCCTTCATCTATAAGTGGGTGGAAGAGGTCGGCGGGAGAGACTTCATCTATAAGCTGGTGGGAGAGGTGGGCGGGGAGAGCCTTCATCTATAAGCGGGTGGGAGAGGTAGGCGGGGAGAGACTTCATCTATTAGTGGGTGGGAGAGGTATGCGGGGAGAGCCTTCATCGTTAAGCGGGTGGGAGAGGTGGGCGGAAGAGACTTCATCTATAAGCTGGTGGGAGATGTGGGCAGGGTGAGCCTTCATTTATAAGCGGGTGGGAGAGGTAGGCGGGGAGAGCCTTCATCTATTAGTTGTTGGGAGAGGTGGGCGGGGAGAGCCTTCATCTATAAGCAGGTGGGAGAGTTGGGCGGGAGAGACTTCATCTATAAACGGGTGGGAGAGGTGGGCAAGGAGAGACTTCATCTATAAGCGGGTGGGAGAGGTGGGCAGGGAGAGCCTTCATTTATAAGCGGGTGGGAGAGGTAGGCGGGAAGAGCCTTCATCTATTAGTGGGTGGGAGAGTTGGGCGGGGAGAGCCTTCATCTATAAGCGGGTGGGAGAGGTGGGCGGGAGAGACTTCATCTATAAACGGGTGGGAGAGGTGAGCAGGGAGAGACTTCATCTATAAGCGGGTGGGAGAGGTGGGCGGGGAGAGCCTTTATCTATAAGTGGGTGGGAGAGGTGGGCGAAGAGAGACTTCATCTATAAGCGGGTGGGAGAGGTGGGCAGGGAGAGCCTTCATTTATAAGCGGGTGGGAGAGGTGGGCAGAGAGTGCCTTCATTTATAAGCAGGTGAGAGAGGTAGGCGGGGAGAGCCTTCATCTATTAGTGGGTGGGAGAGGTGGGCGGGGAGAGCCTTCATCTATAAGCGGGAGGGAGAGGTAGGCGGGGAGAGCCTCCATCTATTAGTGGGTGTGAGAGGTAGGCGGGGAGAGCCTTCATCTATTATTGGGTGGAAGAGGTGGGCGGGGAGAGCCTTCATCTATAAGCGGGTGGGAGAGGTGGGCGGGAGAGACTTCATCTATAAGTTGTTGGGAGAGGTGGGTGGGGAGAGCCTTCATCTATAAGTAGGTGGGAAGAGCCTTCATCTATAAGTGGGTGGGAGAGGTAAGCGGGAGAGACTTAATCTATGAGCGGGTGGGAGAGGTGGGCGGGGAGAGCCTTCATCTATAAGCGGGTGAGGGAGGTGGGCGGGAGAGACTTCATCTATAAGTGGGTGGGAGAGGTGGGCGGGGAGAGCCTTTATCTATAAGTGGGTGGGAGAGGTAGGCGGGGAGAGCCTTCATCTATAATCGGGTGGGAGAGGTAGGCGGGGAGAGCTATCATCTATTAGTAGGTGGGAGAGGTAGGCGGGGAGAGCCTTTAACTATAAGCGGGTGGGAGAGGTGGGCGGGAGAGACTTCATCTATAAACGGGTGAAAGAGGTGGGCAGGGAGAGACTTCATCTATAAGCGGGTGGGAGAGGTGGGCGGGGAGAGCCTTCATCTATAAGCGGGTGGGAGAGGTGGGCGGGAGAGACTTCATCTATAAGCGGGTGGGAGAGGTGGGCAGGGAGAGCCTTCATCTATAAGCGGGTGGGAGAGGTAGGCGGGGAGAGCCTTCATCTATTAGTGTGTGGGAAAGGTAGGCGGGAAGAGCCTTCATCTATTAGTGGGTGGGAGAGTTGGGCGGGGAGAGCCTTCATCTATAAGCGGGTGGGAGAGGTGGGCGGGAGAGACTTCATCTATAAGCGGGTGGGAGAGGTAGGCGAGGAGAGCCTTCATCTATTAGTGGGTGGGAGAGGTTGGCGGGGAGAGCCTTCATCTATAAGTGGGTGGGAGAGGTAAGCGGGAGAGACCTAATCTATGAGCGGGTGGGGGAGGTGGGCGGGGAAAGCCTTCATCTATAAGCGAGTGAGAGAGGTGGGTGAAGAGAGCCTTCATCTATAAGCGGGTGGGAGAGGTGAGTGGGAGAGACTTCATCTATAAGTGGGTGGGAGATGTGGGCGGGGAGAGCCTTTATCCATAAGCGGGTGGGAGAGGTGGGCGGGAGAGACTTCATCTATAAGTGAGTGGGAGAGGTGGGTGGGGAGAGCCTTCATCTATAAGTCGGTAGGAAGAGCCTTTCATCTATAAGTGGGTGGGAGAGGTAAGCGGGTGAGACTTAATCTATGAGCGGGTGGGAGAGTTGGGCGGGGAGAGCCTTCATCTATAAGCGGGTGAGAGAGGTGGGCGGGAGAGACTTCATCTATAAGTGGGTGGGAGAGGTGGGTGGGGAGAGCCTTCATCTATAAGTGGGTGGGGAGAGCCTTCATCTATAAGTGGGTGGGAGAGGTAGGCGGCGAGAGCCTTCATCTATTAGTGGGTGGAAGAGGCGGGCGGGGAGAGCCTTCATCTATAAGTGGGTGGAAGAGGTCGGCGGGAGACACTTCATCTATAAGCGGTTAGAGAGGTGGGCGGGGAGAGCCTTCATCTATAAGCGGGTGGTTGAGGTAGGTGGGGAGAGCTATCATCTATTAGTGGGTGGGAGAGGTAGGCGGGGAGAGCCTTTAACTATAAGCGGGTGGGAGAGGTCGGGGAGAGACTTCATCTATAAACGGGTGAAAGAGGTGGGCAGGGAGAGACTTCATCTATAAGCGGGTGGGAGAGGTGGGCGGGGAGAGCCTTCATCTATAATCCGGTGAGAGAGGTGGGCGGGGAGAGCCTTCATCTATAAGTGGGTGGGAGAGGTAAGAAAGAGACTTAATCTATGAGCGGGTAGGAGAGGTGGGCGGGGAGAGCCTTCATCTATAAGCGGATGAGAGAGGTGGGCGGGAGAGACTTCATCTATAAGTGGTTGGGAGAGGTGGGTGGGGAGAGCCTTCATCTATAAGTGGGTGGGAGAGGTAGGAAGCGAGAGCCTTCATCTATTAGTGGGTGGGAGAGGCGGGCGGAAAGAGCCTTCATCTATAAGTGGGTGGAAGAGGTCGGCGGGAGAGACTTCATCTATAAGTGGGTGGGAGAGGTGGGCGGGGAGAGCCTTTATCTATAAGTGGGTGGGAGAGGTAGGCGGGGAGAGCCTTCATCTATTAGTCGGTGGGAGAGGTGGGCGGGAAGAGCCTTCATCTATAAGTTGGTGGGAGAGGTCGGCGGGAAAGCCTTCATCTATAAGCGGGTGGAAGAGGTGGGCGGGGAGAGCCTTCATCTATAAGCAGGTGGGAGAGGTAGGCGGGGAGAGCCTTTATCTATTAGTGGGTGGGAGAGGTGGGCGGGGAGAGCCTTCATCTATAAGTGGGTGGAAGAGGTCGGCGGGAGAGACTTCATCTATAAGCGGGTGGGAGAGGTGGGAAGGGAAAGCCTTCATTTATAAGTAGGCGGGAGAGGTAGGTGGAGAGAGCTTTCATCTATTAGTGGGTGGAAGAGCTGGGCGGGGAGAGCCTTCATCTTTAAGTGGGTGGAAGAGGTCGGCGGGAGAGACTTCATCTATAAGCTGGTGGGAGAGGTAGGCGGGGAGAGCCTTCATCTATAAGCGGGTGGGAGAGGTAGGCGGGGAGAGAATTCATCTATTAGTGGGTGGGAGAGGTATGCGGGGAGAGCCTTCATCGTTAAGCGGGTGGGAGAGGTGGGCGGAAGAGACTTCATCTATAAGCGGGTGGGAGAGGTGGGCAGGGAGAGCCTTCATTTATAAGCGGGTGGGAGAGGTAGGCGGGGAGAGCCTTACACTATTAGTTGTCGGGAGAGGTGGGCGGGAGAGACTTCATCTATAAACGGGTGGGAGAGGTGGGCGGGAGAGAGTTCATCTATATGTGGGTGGGAGAGGTTGGTGGGGAGAGCCTTCATCTATAAGTGGGTGGGGAGAGCCTTCATCTATAAGTGGGTGGGAGAGGTAGGGGGCGAGAGCCTTCATCTATTAGTGGGTGGAAGAGGCGGACGGGGAGAGCCTTCATCTATAAGTGGGTGGAAGAGGTCGGCGGGAGACACTTCATCTATCAGCGGGTGGGAGAGGTGGGCGGGGAGAGCCTTCATCTATAAGCGGGTGGGAGAGGTAGGCGGGGAGAGCTATCATCTATTAGAGGGTGGGAGAGGTAGGCGGGGAGAGCCTTTAACTATAAGCGGGTGGGAGAGGTGAGCGGGAGAGACTTCATCTATAAACGGGTGAAAGAGGTGGGCAGGGAGAGACTTCATCTATAAGCGGGTGGGAGAGGTGGGCGGGGAGAGCCTTCATCTATAATCGGGTGGGAGAGGTGGGCGGGGAGAGCCTTCATCTATAAGTGGGTAGGAGAGGTAAGGTGGAGAGACTTAATCTATGAGCGGGTGGGAGAGGTGGGCGGGGAGAGCCTTCATCTATAAGCGGGTCAGAGAGGTGGGCGGGAGAGACTTCATCTATAAGTGGGTGGGAGAGGTGGGTGGGGAGAGCCTTGATCTATAAGTGGGTGGGGAGAGCCTTCATCTATAAGTGGGTGGGAGAGGTAGGCGGCGAGAGCCTTCATCTATTAGTGGGTGGGAGAGGCGGGCGGGGAGAGCCTTCATCTATAAGTGGGTGGAAGAGGTCGGCGGGAGAGACTTCATCTATAAGTGGGTGGGAGAGGTGGGCGGGGAGAGCCTTTATCTATAAGTGGGTGGGAGAGGTAGGCGGGGAGAGCCTTCATCTATTAGACGGTGGGAGAGGTGGGCTGGGAGAGCCTTCATCTATAGGTTGGTGGGAGAGGTCGGCGGGAGAGCCTTCATCTATAAGCGGGTGGGAGAGGTGGGCGGGGAGAGCCTTCATCTATAAGCGGGTGGGAGAGGTAGGCGGGGAGAGCCTTCATCTATTGGTGGGTGGGAGAGCTAGGGCGGGGAGAGCCTTCATCTATAAGTGGGTGGAAGAGGTCGGCGGGAGAGACTTCATCTATAAGCTGGTGGGAGAGGTGGGCGGGGAGAGCCTTCCTCTATAAGTGGGTGGGAGAGGTAGGCGGGGTGAGACTTCATCTATAAGCGGGTGGGAGAGGTGGGCGGGGAGAGCCTTCATCGTTAAGCGGGTGGGAGAGGTGGGCGGAAGAGACTTCATCTATAAGCTGGTGGGAGAGGTGGGCAGGGAGAGCCTTCATTTATAAGCGGGTGGGAGAGGTGGGCAGAGAGTGCCTTCATTCATAAGCGGGTGGGAGAGGTAGGCGGGGAGAGCCTTCATCTATTAGTGGGTGGGAGAGGTGGGCGGGGAGAGCCTTCATCTATAAGCGGGTGGGAGAGGTAGGCGGGGAGAGCCTCCATCTATTAGTGGGTGGGAGAGCTAGGGCGGGGAGAGCCTTCATCTATAAGTGGGTGGAAGAGATCGGCGGGAGAGACTTCATCTATAAGCTGGTGGGAGAGGTAGGCGGGGAGAGCCTTCATCTATAAGCGGGTGGGAGAGGTAGGCGGGGAGAGACTTCATCTATTAGTGGGTGGGAGAGGTATGCGGGGAGAGCCTTCATCGTTAAGCGGGTGGGAGAGGTGGGCGGAAGAGACTTCATCTATAAGCGGGTGGGAGAGGTGGGCAGGGAGAGCCTTCATTTATAAGTGGGTGAAGAGGTAGGCGGGGAGAGCCTTCATCTATTAGTTGTTGGGAGAGGTGGGCGGGGAGAGCCTTTATCTATAAGCAGGTGGGAGAGGTGGGCGGGAGAGACTTCATCTATAAACGGGTGGGAGAGGTGGGCAAGGAGAGACTTCATCTATAAGCGGGTGGGAGAGGTGGGCGGGGAGAGCCTTTATCTATAAGCAGGTGGGAGAGGTGGGCGGGAGAGCCTTCATCTATAAGCGGGTGAGAGAGGTGGGCGGGGAGAGCCTTCATCTATAAGCGGGTGGGAGAGGTAGGCGGGGAGAGCCTTCATCTATTAGTGGGTGGGAGAGTCGGGCGGGGAGAGCCTTCATCTATAAGTGGGTGAAAGATGTCGGCGGGAGAGACTTCAACTATAAGCGGGTGGGAGAGGTGGGCAGGGAAAGCCTTCATCTATAAGCAGGTGGGAGAGGTAGGCGGGAAGAGCCTTTATCAATTAGTGGGTGGGAGAGGTGGGCGGGGAGAGCCTTCATCTATAAGTGGGTGGAAGAGGTCGGCGGGAGAGACTTCATCTATAAGCGGGTGGGAGAGGTGGGCAGGGAAAGCCTTCATTTATAAGTAGGCGGGAGAGGTAGGTGGGGAGAGCATCCATCTATTAGTAAGTGGGAGAGCTGGGCGGGGAGAGCCTTCATCTATAAGTGGGTGGAAGAGGTCGGCGGGAGAGACTTCATCTATAAACGGGTGGGAGAGGTGGGCGGGGAGAGACTTTATCTAAAAGCGGGTGGGAGAGGTGGGCGGGGAGAGCCTTCATCTATAAGCTGGTGGGAGAGGTGGTCGGGGAGAGCCTTCATCTATAAGCGGGTGGGAGAGGTGGGCAGGGAGAGCCTTCATTTATAAGCGGGTGGGAGAGGTAGGCGGGGAGAGCCTTACACTATTAGTTGTTGGGAGAGGTGGGCGGGGAGAGCCTTCATCTATAAGCAGGTGGGAGAGGTGGGCGAGAGAGACTTCATCTATAAATGGGTGGGGGAGGTGGGCGGGAGAGACTTCATCTATAAGTGGGTGGGAGAGGTTGGTGGGGAGAGCCTTCATCTATAAGTGGGTGGGGAGAGCCTTCATCTATAAGTGGATGGGAGAGGTAGGGGGCGAGAGCCTTCATCTATTAGATGGTGGGAGAGGTATGCGGGGAGAGCCTTCATCGTTAAGCGGGTGGGAGAGGTGGGCGGGGAGAGCCTTCATCTATAAGCGGGTGGGAGAGGTAGGCGGGGAGAGCCTTCATCTATTAGTCGGTGGGAGAGGTGGGCTGGGAGAGCCTTCATCTATAGGTTGGTGGGAGAGGTCGGCGGGAGAGCCTTCATTTATAAGCGGGTGGGAGAGGTGGGCAAAGAGTGCCTTCATTTATAAGCGGGTGGGAGAGGTAGGCGGGGAGAGCCTTCATCTATTAGTGGGTGGGAGAGGTGGGCAAAGAGTGCCTTCATTTATAAGCGGGTGGGAGAGGTAGGCGGGGAGAGCCTTCATCTATTAGTGGGTGGGAGAGGTGGGCGGGGACAGCCTTCATCTATAAGCGGGTGGGAGAGGTAGGCGGGGAGAGCCTCCATCTATTAGCGGGTGGGAGAGCTAGGGCGGGGAGAGCCTTCATCTATAAGTGGGTGGAAGAGATCGGCGGGAGAGACTTCATCTATAAGCTGGTGGGAGAGGTAGGCGGGGAGAGCCTTCATCTATAAGCGGGTGGGAGAGGTAGGCGGGGAGAGACTTCATCTATTAGTGGGTGGGAGAGGTATGCGGGGAGAGCCTTCATCGTTAAGCGGGTGGGAGAGGTGGGCGGAAGAGACTTCATCTATAAGCGGGTGGGAGAGGTGGGCAGGGAAAGCCCTCATTTTTTAAGTGGGCGGGAGAGGTAGGCGGGGAGAGACTTCATCGATTAGTGGGTGGGAGAGCTGGGCGGGGAGAGCCTTCATCTATAAGTGGGTGGAAGAGGTCGGCGGGAGAGACTTCATCTATAAGCTGGTGGGAGAGGTGGGCGGGGAGAGCCTTCATCTATAAGCGGGTGGGAGAGGTAGGCGGGGAGAGACTTCATCTATTAGTGGGTGGGAGAGGTATGCGGGGAGAGCCTTCATCGTTAAGCGGGTGGGAGAGGTGGGCGAAAGAGACTTCATCTATAAGTTGGTGGGAGATGTGGGCAGGGTGAGCCTTCATTTATAAGCGGGTGGGAGAGGTAGGGGGGGAGAGCCTTCATCTATTAGTTGTTGGGAGAGGTGGGCGGGGAGAGCCTTCATCTATAAGCAGGTGGGAGAGGTGGGCGGGAGAGACTTCATCTATAAACGGGTGGGAGAGGTGGGCAAGGAGAGACTTCATCTATAAGCGGGTGGGAGAGGTGGGCAGGGAGAGCCTTCATTTATAAGCGGGTGGGAGAGGTAGGCGGGAAGAGCCTTCATCTATTAGTGGGTGGGAGAGTTGGGCGGGGAGAGCCTTCATCTATAAGCGGGTGGGAGAGGTGGGCGGGAGAGACTTCATCTATAAACGGGTGGGAGAGGTGAGCAGGGAGAGACTTCATCTATAAGCGGGTGGGAGAGGTGGGCGGGGAGAGCCTTTATCTATAAGTGGGTGGGAGAGGTGGGCGGGGAGAGACTTCATCTATAAGCGGGTGGGAGAGGTGGGCAGGGAGAGCCTTCATTTATAAGCGGGTGGGAGAGGTGGGCAGAGAGTGCCTTCATTTATAAGCGGGTGAGAGAGGTAGGCGGGGAGAGCCTTCATCTATTAGTGGGTGGGAGAGGTGGGCGGGGAGAGCCTTTATCTATAAGCGGGTGGGAGAGGTAGGCGGGGAGAGCTTTCATCTATTAGTGGGTGTGAGAGGTAGGCGGGGAGAGCCTTCATCTATTATTGGGTGGAAGAGGTGGGCGGGGAGAGCCTTCATCTATAAGCGGGTGGGAGAGGTGGGCGTGAGAGACTTCATCTATAAGTTGTTGGGAGAGGTGGGTGGGGAGAGCCTTCATCTATAAGTGGGTGGGAAGAGCCTTCATCTATAAGTGGGTGGGAGAGGTAAGCGGGAGAGACTTAATCTATGAGCGGGTGGGAGAGGTGGGCGGGGAGAGCCTTCATCTATAAGCGGGTGAGGGAGGTGGGCGGAAGAGCCTTCATCTATAAGCGGGTGGGAGAGGTGGGCGGGGAGAGCCATCATCTATTAGTGTGTGGGAAAGGTAGGCGGGAAGAGCCTTCATCTATTAGTGGGTGGGAGAGTTGGGCGGGGAGAGCCTTCATCTATAAGCGGGTGGGAGAGGTGGGCGGGAGAGACTTCATCTATAAGCGGGTGGGAGAGGTAGGCGAGGAGAGCCTTCATCTATTAGTGGGTGGGAGAGGTAGGCGGGGAGAGCCTTTAACTATAAGCGGGTGGGAGAGGTGGGCGGGAGAGACTTCCTTCTATAAACGGGTGAAAGAGGTGGGCAGGGAGAGACTTCATCTATAAGCTGGTGGGAGATGTGGGCAGGGTGAGCCTTCATTTATAAGCGGGTGGGAGAGGTAGAGGGGGAGAGCCTTCATCTATTAGTTGTTGGGAGAGGTGGGCGGGGAGAGCCTTCATCTATAAGCAGGTGGGAGAGGTGGGCGGGAGAGACTTCATCTATAAACGGATGGGAGAGGTGGGCAAGGAGAGACTTCATCTATAAGCGGGTGGGAGAGGTGGGCAGGGAGAGCCTTCATTTATAAGCGGGTGGGAGAGGTAGGCGGGAAGAGCCTTCATCTATTAGTGGGTGGGAGAGGTGGGCGGGGAGAGCCTTTATCTATAAGTGGGTGGGAGAGGTAGGCGGGGAGAGCCTTCATCTATAATCGGGTGGGAGAGGTAGGCGGGGAGAGCTATCATCTATTAGTGGGTGGGAGAGGTAGGCGGGGAGAGCCTTTAACTATAAGCGGGTGGGAGAGGTGGGCGGGAGAGACTTCCTTCTATAAACGGGTGAAAGAGGTGGGCAGGGAGAGACTTCATCTATAAGCGGGTAGGAGAGGTGGGCGGGGAGAGCCTTCATCTATAAGCGGGTGGGAGAGGTGGGCGGGAGAGACTTCATCTATAAGCGGGTGGGAGAGGTGGGCAGGGAGAGCCTTCATCTATAAGCGGGTGGGAGAGGTAGGCGGGGAGAGCCTTCATCTATTAGTGTGTGGGAAAGGTAGGCGGGAAGAGCCTTCATCTATTAGTGGGTGGGAGAGTTGGGCGGGGAGAGCCTTCATCTATAAGCGGGTGGGAGAGGTGGGCGGGAGAGACTTCATCTATAAGCGGGTGGGAGAGGTAGGCGAGGAGAGCCTTCATCTATTAGTGGGTGGGAGAGGTTGGCGGGGAGAGCCTTCATCTATAAGTGGGTGGGAGAGGTAAGCGGGAGAGACTTAATCTATGAGCGGGTGGGGGAGGTGGGCGGGGAAAGCCTTCATCTCTAAGCGAGTGAGAGAGGTGGGTGAAGAGAGCCTTCATCTATAAGCTGGTGGGAGAGGTGAGTGGGAGAGACTTCATCTATAAGTGGGTGGGAGATGTGGGCGGGGAGAGCCTTTATCCATAAGCGGGTGGGAGAGGTGGGCGGGAGAGACTTCATCTATAGGTGGGTGGGAGAGGTGGGTGGGGAGAGCCTTCATCTATAAGTGGGTGGGAAGAGCCTTTCATCTATAAGTGGGTGGGAGAGGTAAGCGGGAGAGACTTAATCTATGAGCGGGTGGGAGAGTTGGGCGGGGAGAGCCTTCATCTATAAGCGGGTGAGAGAGGTGGGCGGGAGAGACTTCATCTATAAGTGGGTGGGAGAGGTGGGTGGGGAGAGCCTTCATCTATAAGTGGGTGGGGAGAGCCTTCATCTATAAGTGGGTGAGAGAGGTAGGCGGCGAGAGCCTTCATCTATTAGTGGGTGGAAGAGGCGGGCGGGGAGAGCCTTCATCTATAAGTGGGTGGAAGAGGTCGGCGGGAGACACTTCATCTATAAGCGGGTAGAGAGGTGGGCGGGGAGAGCCTTCATCTATAAGCGGGTGGTTGAGGTAGGTGGGGAGAGCTATCATCTATTAGTGGGTGGGAGAGGTAGGCGGGGAGAGCCTTTAACTATAAGCGGGTGGGAGAGGTCGGCGGGAGAGACTTCATCTATAAACGGGTGAAAGAGGTGGGCAGGGAGAGACTTCATCTATAAGCGGGTGGGAGAGGTGGGCGGGGAGAGCCTTCATCTATAATCCGGTGAGAGAGGTGGGCGGGGAGAGCCTTCATCTATAAGTGGGTGGGAGAGGTAAGAAAGAGACTTAATCTATGAGCGGGTGGGAGAGGTGGGCGGGGAGAGCCTTCATCTATAAGCGGGTGAGAGAGGTGGGCGGGAGAGACTTCATCTATAAGTGGTTGGGAGAGGTGGGTGGGGAGAGCCTTCATCTATAAGTGGGTGGGGAGAGGCTTCATCTATAAGTGGGTGGGAGAGGTAGGAAGCGAGAGCCTTCATCTATTAGTGGGTGGGAGAGGCGGGCGGAAAGAGCCTTCATCTATAAGTGGGTGGAAGAGGTCGGGGGGAGAGACTTCATCTATAAGTGGGTGGGAGAGGTGGGCGGGGAGAGCCTTTATCTATAAGTGGGTGGGAGAGGTAGGCGGGGAGAGCCTTCATCTATTAGTCGGTGGGAGAGGTGGGCGGGGAGAGCCTTCATCTATAAGTTGGTGGGAGAGGTCGGCGGGAGAGCCTTCATCTATAAGCGGGTGGGAGAGGTGGGCGGGGAGAGCCTTCATCTATAAGCGGGTGGGAGAGGTAGGCGGAGAGAGCCTTCATCTATTAGTGGGTGGGAGAGGTGAGCGGGGAGAGCCTTCATCTATAAGTGGGTGGAAGAGGTCGGCGGGAGAGACTTTATCTATAAGCGGGTGGGAGAGGTGGGCAGGGAAAGCCTTCATCTATAAGTGGGCGGGAGAGGTAGGCGGGGAGAGCCTTCATCTATTAGTGGGTGGGAGAGGTGGGCGGGGAGAGCCTTCATCTATTAGTGGGTGGAAAAGGTCAGCGGGTGGGAGAGGTGGGCGGGGAGAGCCTTCATCTATAAGCGGGTGGGAGAGGTAGGCGGGGAGAGACTTCATCTATTAGTGGGTGGGAGAGGTATGCGGGGAGAGCCTTCATCTATAAGCGGGTGGCAGAGGTGGGGGGAAGAGACTTCATCTATAAGAGGGTGGGAGAGGTGGGCAGGAAGAGCCTTCATTTATAAGCGGGTGGGAGATGTAGGCGAGGAGAGCCTTCATCTATTAGTGGGTGAGAGAGGTGGGCGGGGAGAGCCTTCATCTATAAGCAGGTGGGAGAGGTGGGCGGGAGAGACTTCATCTATAAACGGGTGGAAGAGGTGGGCAAGGAGAGACTTCATCTATAAGCGGGTGGGAGAGGTGGGCGGGGAGAGCCCTCATCTATGAGTGGGTGGGAGAGGTGGGCGGGGAGAGAGTTCATCTATAAGCGGGTGGGAGAGGTGGGAGGAAGAGACTTCATCTATAAGCGGGTGGGAGAGGTGGGCAGGAAGAGCCTTCATTTATAAGTGGGTGGGAGAGATAGGCGGGGAGAGCCATCATCTATAAGCTGGTGGGAGAGGTGGGCGGGGAGAGCCTTCATCTATAAGCGGGTGGGAGAGGTGGGCGGGAGAGGATTCATCTATAAGTGGGTGGGAGAGGTGGGTGGGGAGAGCCTTCATCTATAAGTGCGTGGGGAGAGCCTTCATCTATTAGCAGGTGGGAGAGGTGGGCGGGGAGAGCCTTCATCTATTAGTGGGTGGGAGAGCTCGGCAGGGAGAGCCTTTATTTATAAGCGGGTGGGAGAGGTAGGCGGGGAGAGCCTTCATCTCTTAGTGGGTGGGAGAGGTGGGCGGGAAGAGCCGTGGGAGAGGTAGGCGGGGAGAGCCTTTATCTATAAGCGGGTTGGAGAGGTGGGCGGGAGAGACTTCATCTATAAGCGGGTGAGAGAGGTGGGCAGGGAGAGACTTCAACTATAAGCGGGTGGGAGAGGTAGGCGGGGAGAGCCCTTATCTATTAGTGGGGGGGAGAGGTGGGCGGGGAGAGACTTCATCTATAAGCGGGTGGGAGAGGTGGGCAGGGAGAGCCTTCATCTAAAGGCGGGTGGGAGAGGTGGGCGGGAGAGAATTCATGTATAAGCGGGTGGGAGAGGTGGGCGGGGAGAGCCTTCATCTATTAGTGTGTGGGAGAGGTGGGCGGGGAGAGCCTTCATCTATAAGCAGGTGGGAGAGGTGGGCGGGAGAGACTTCATCTATAAGCGGGTGGGAGAGTTGGGCGGGGAGAGCCTTCATCTATAAGCGGGTGGAAGAGGTAGGTGGGGAGAGCCTTCATCTATTAGTGGGTGGGAGAGGTGGGCGGGGAGAGCCTTCATCTATAAGCGGGTGGAAGAGGTGGGCGGGAGAGACTTCATTTTTAAGCGGGTGGGAGAGGTGGGCAGGGAGAGCCTTCATCTATAAGCGGGTGGGAGAGGTAGGCTGGGAGAGCCTTCATCTATAAGCCGGTGGGAGAGGTGGGCGGGGAGAGCCGTGGGAGAGGTAGGCGGGGAGAGCCTTTATCTATAAGCGGGTGGGAGAGGTGTGCGGGAGAGACTTCATCTATAAGCGGGTGGGAAAGGGGGGCGGGGAGAGACTTCATCTATAAGCGGGTGGGAGAGGTGGGCGGGGAGAGCCTTCATCTATAAGCGGGTTGGAAGGTGGGCGGGAGAGACTTCATCTATAAGCGGGTGGGAGAGGTGGGCAGGGAGAGCCTTCATCTATAAGCGGGTGGGAGAGGTAGGCGGGGAGAGCCTTCATCTATTAGTGTGTGGGAAAAGTGGGCGGGGAGAGCCTTCATCTATAAGCGGGTGGGAGAGGTGGGCGGGATTGACTTCATCTATGAGCGGGTGGGAGAGGTAGCAGGGAGAGCCTTAATCTATAAGCGGGTGGGAGAGGTGGGCGGGAGAGACTTAATCTATGAGCGGGTGGGGGAGGTGGGCGGGGAGAGCCTTCATCTATAAGTGGGTGGGAGATGTAGGCGGGGAGAGCCTTTATCTATAAGTGGGTGGGAGAGGTAAGCGGGAGAGACTTAATCTATGAGCGGGTGGGGGAGGTGGGCGGGGAGAGCCTTCATCTATAAGTGGGTGGGAGATGTAGGCGGGGAGAGCCTTTATCCATAAGCGGGTGGGAGAGGTGGGCGGGAGAGACTTCATCTATAAGTGGGTGGGAGAGGTGGGTGGGGAGAGCCTTCATCTATAAGTGGGTGGGAAGAGCCTTTCATCTATAAGTGGGTGGGAGAGGTAAGCGGGAGAGACTTAATCTATGAGCGGGTGGGAGAGTTG
>CAXAKS010000390.1:0-24709 GCA_963969495.1 Ceratothoa steindachneri
TATATATATATATATATATATATATATATATATATATATAATATATATATATATATATATATATATATATATATATATATATATATATATATATATATATATGTATATATATATATATAATATTATATATATATATATTATATATATATATATATATATATATATATATATATATATATATATATATAAAACATGAAATATATTTCAAAACGCAACTTTTTTATTTCCTCTTTTCTATCAATTTCCCCATTTTACCCCACTATTTTCTCCTACTATATTCCCAACTTTATATGTCCAATACTCCTGGCGCTGTAGAAGCTATGGGAGCAGAGGCGTGGCGACAAATCATCAAAGATAGTACCTTCCAGGCTGGCGACTGGGCCAGGACCAGGGGTGCCACCGGCCCGAGAGCTATAGCCAGCTCTCGGAGTTTCCTAGCCCTAAACCCAAAGGGCTTAGGGTATGACTGGCGTCTCTCGGCGGCATAGGCACCATCAATTTTAGTTGCAGATGCCGTGAGAGCTGTTGGATACTGAGGGAGGCGCCGGGCTCGCGCGTACAAGCGAATACTGCTCTGTGCATGGCGCATCTCCCCAGCTTCGACAAGTAGACTCTCAATGAAGAAAGTGCGGAAGGCACCGGTCGCAAGGCGAAGGCCGGTGTGGTGGATCGAATCCACCTTCCGCAATAAACGCTCGGCTGCGGATGCATAAAACTCGCATCCGTAGTCGAGCTTCGAACGAACAAAGGATCGATAAAAAAGTAAGGCAGTAGCCGTATCAGCGCCACAGGCGGTTAACGTCACGGAACGAAGAATATCCATGGCGCGGGTACAAGAGACCCTAAGGCTGCGAATATGAGCCTCCCAAGTGAGGCGTCGGTCAAATACAAGACCAAGGAAATGGTGTGAGTCCACCACTTCCAGGCGCACTCCATTGAGAAAAAAGTCTGGATCAGGGTAGAGTTTTGGATGGCGGCAGAAGTGCACCACCCTAGTCTGGGCCAAGGAAAACAGAAGCCTGTCCGCTTCGGCATAGCGATAGACGAGGTTCAATGCCTGTTGGAGTCGAAGCTCCGAAGTTGGCATCTGGGCCGCGCCAAAGGAGATCGAAAGGTCGTCCACGCAGAAGGTAGCAAGAACATCTTCCGGCAGCACCGAGGTGATGCCGTTGATGCTCAGGGCAAAGAGTCCGACACTGAGGACACTTTCCTGCGTGCGCCCTTTTCCTGCTCCATTGGGCCGGAGAAGGCTCCTCCCACCCGTACGCGGAATCGACGATCTCTCAAAAATTCAGATATAAAGAGTGGGAGGTTATCACATCACTCCCATCTCGTGGAGTCTCAATGATACCGTATCACCATGCGGTATCATAGGCCATCTCCAAATCTAAAAATACCGTGGTGTAATGCTGTCTACGAAGGAAGGCCTCGTATACTGCATTTTCCAGTCGGAGCAGAGCATCCGACGTGGAGTGGAACTTGCGGAAGCCGCACTGTGCAGAAGACAGATGGCCTCCGCGGTCAAGAAAGAAGGCTAATCTAACGTTTACCAATTTTTCCATCAACTTGCACACGCAAGAGGTTAGAGAGATTGGGCGGAAACCGGCAGGGGTAGAGTGATCTCTCCAGCTTGCGAAAAGTGAGTACAGTACCGATTAGCCAGGAGCCTGGGAAGATACCCTCTACCCAAATCCTGTTGAACAAATCTAAGAGAAGGTGTCGAAGCATTACGTACGGGACATCGTCCGTACCAGGGGTGGTGTCCGCGCATGAAGCAAGAGCGGAACGCAACTCTGGAGGTAAAGTCCAGTCGGCGGCCTTCAGCGACATCACGGCGCGCATTGAATGTTGGCAGAGCAGCATCCAGGCTAGAGAATGTGGAGCAAGTAGTCGCGAAAGATTCCGACACGGAAGCGGGGTCCGAGATTGTGGTATCATTCTCCGTGAGAACGGGAGGGGCGCGTTAGAGAACTTGCCCAAAATCCTTTTGACTCGCTTCCACACCTCTGTTAGAGGAGCGGCGGGCGTGCTTCGAAACATACCGGAACCTAGCCCTAGCTCGACGAAATTCACCGACAGTGAAATCGTTAGGGAGGCGCTTATAGGCATAACGCTTCTGTTTGAGGGCCGTCTCACACTCGGCTGACCACCACGGGAGCGGTGGGCATGCAAAACGGCCAGTTGTTCTAGGAATAGTAGTTAGGACCAGGGCGATGAGGTTGCAGGAGAACAACTCACGTGAATGAAGATTCCCCAGACTGGGACATTGAACAAGAATGTGCTGAGCATTCGCCGCAGTAAGGTGCAGGGGAGCGCTCCATCAAATTGCGGTAAGACTCGAGAGTGGTACCTAATTCGAGGACAGAAAGCGACTTGAAGCTGCGGTGTTGGGGGGGTAGGTCCAAAGGATCAGTCGTGGCACGAAGACAAGCAAGTTTAAGTTACCCTCGGCCGTCTTCCATTTTCATTGACAGGCAGCATGGAGGGCTAACCTGATTACGGCCAAGTAGTGATTGTGAGGAAGACCGTAACGCTGGTCTGGTCGCCCAGTCTTCACGGACTATTTGACACCCTCACTCCCAGCAATCCCCACATGTCAAGGAACCCAGCAGAAGATAATCTCGACATACACCCGGCTCGCCTTACCACGAATGAGGGAAGGGCGGAGATTCAAATGCCTCGAGAGCACTCAGGGCCCTTGGTGAGTGGCTAAAGATCACAATCTGGTCTCCGAACCGGGCACGACGTGTTTTTCCCCATACCGAGCGGTGCATTGCAACCAGCTCCGCCGTGGAAGGCGACAAGCTCTTTGGACTGCAAATATCCATGTACACTGATCAAGCGTGAAACGAATCGTGCTCCAAAAGGTCGAATCACAATACTCCTGGCGCTTTATGAAGCTTAGGGAGCAGAAGCTGAGCGACAAATAGTTAAAAGGTGGTACCATCAAGGGTGGCGTCCTGGACAGAACAATAGGCGCCACCGAGAGCTATACTGTGTTCACGTAGTTTCCTATCCCGAAACCCAAAGCGCTTAGGGTATGCCTGGCCTCTATCGTAGGCATAGGCACCGTCGAGACCACCCGCGGATGCAGTGAGAGCGGTTGGCGACTGAGGGAGATGACAGACAAGAGCCTACATGTGCATAACAATGCACTGTGTACAAAGCAGTGAGTGGAATCGACAAGCAGGTTAGTAATGGGGGACGTGCGGAAGTAACCGGTAGTCAGGAGGAGAGCGGTGTGGCAGATCGAGTCTATTTTCTGCAATATACGCGGGCTGCAGATGCGTAAAACTCGCATCCATATTCAAGCTTCTAACGAACAAAGGATCGGCGGAAAAGTAAGGCATTAGCAAATCAAATCGTTGCGAGAACATCTTCCGACAGCAGAGAGGCGATACTGTTGATGCTCAGGGCAAAGGGTATGACACTGAGGACACTTCCAAGCAGGACGCCCTCTCCATCCTCCATTGGGCCGGAGATGGCTCGCTCCACCCTCACGCGGATTCGACGATCTCTCAGAAATTCAGGAATAAAGATTCGAAGGAGTCACCTGGCCCTCATCGTGTATAGTGTCTCTATGATACCGAATCGCCATGCTGTATCACACGCCTTCTCCAGATCGAAAAACACCGAGGCGTACCGGGACTACGAATGGAGGCCTCGCAGATAGCATTTTACAGTCAGAGCAGAGCATCAATGTCGATTTTAACTGTGGAAGAGAGGTCGCCTTCGCTGTCCGGGAAAAAGGCCAATTTTACATTTACCCACTACTCCACCAACTTACACAATCAGGAGGTTAGAGAAATTGGACGTAATTCGGCATGGGTAAAGTGCTCTCTTCTCGGTTTGGGAAAAGTGAGCCAGGTTGCCATTCGTCAGGAATCTGGGAGAGTACCCTCTGTCCAGATCCTGTTCAACAAATTTAACACAGCTGCCATGACTCGCCCACCTTAGTGTCGAAGCATGGCATACGGGATATCGTCCGGACCATTGGCGGTGTCTGCGCATGAAGCGAGAGCGGAACTCAACTCATTCAATGTAAACCTGTCATGGAAACGTTCTCGGCCTTTGAAGGTAAAGTCCAGTCGGCGGTCTTTAGCGACGTGCATTGAATGGTGGTGGAGGAGCATCTTGGTTAAGGAATGAGAAAGAGTCGCAAAAGTCTCCGCCACGGAAGCGGAGTCCGAGATTGCAGTCTCCTTCATCTGGAGAACGGGAGGTAGGGGGGGTTCCTGCGAGAATTGCCCCCCCCCCCGGCCGCCGAATCTTTTTGACTCGCTTCCACACCTCTGCTAGATCGGTCTTCCCGTTAAGTGAAGACGTATGCCCACCAGGAAGAGCGGCGGGCGTGCTTTTAAATATAGCGAAACCTAGCCCTAGCTCGACGAAATACACAGACAATGAAATCGTTCGGGCGGCGCTTATAGCGCATGTAGGCATATCGCTTCTGTTTGAGACCTGTCTCAAACCAAGGAAGCGTGCGGTGTGCAAAACGACCAAACGTTCTAAGAATACTATTTGTGCCCACGGCGATGAGGTTGCTGGAAAAAATTCAGAGCGCCACGCAGGCGCCAAGCACCACCGGAGCGGGTTTTCGGGCGGCAGCGGCCAAGAAAATGATAGTTCAATGGGAGAGGTCATTACCATGCAGGTCAGCGTCGACTTACCACCCAAAATCAGGCGGCGCATGCGGAAGGTACAGGGATAGAATGAGGCAGGAAAATAAAGCGGTTTTCGGGCAGTGATGCGCGAATTCATCCCCATTTAGGACATCGATCTCCAGCTCCACAAGGACCTGACCCCTGGAAATGATAGTGTATGTAGGTCCTCCAGCGGGGGCGTCTACCGTTCAAATCCCCGCTATGAAGGGACATTTCGGTCCATTAGCATGGTCAATTTTTTTTTTTTTTTTTTTAAAGGGGCTATCTGGCGACTGCCGACTTAGGCATAAGTCGCCGTAAACAAACAGCCTAGTTTTAGGCTACTTTAAAAAATTAAACAGAAAACAATAAAAAGAAATAACAATAACAATAACAAAGCAATAACAAAAACAATTACAAAAACAACAACAACAATTAAATCGGGTTAAATAAAAGGGAGAAGGCCGGCCTCCCCCAAAAAGTCAATAAGTCCACCAGTCAAAGTACACGCACTCGTCCCGAGCACAAGGGACAGGCGGTAGCGACCCCGCCCATCCCGGTACCGGGACAGGTGTCGTGCGCGAAGATCACCCAGACTGGGACATTCGACAAGAATGTGCCGAACAGTCTGGGGGACGACGCAGTCGTTGCAATAAGGCGCAGGCGAGCGCTCCATCAGATAGCGATGCGTCACACGAGTGTGTCCGATTCGGAGACGACAGAAAGCAACCTGAAGCCGCCGCGGCATTGGGGGATAGGTCCATGGGAACAGTCGCGGCGCAATGGCACGCTACTTTAAGTTCCCTTCGACCGTCTCCCATCTTCTTTGCCAAGCAGTCCGAAGAGCTGCCCGTATTCCTGCCATGTAGTCGGTGTGAGGAAGAGCGAAACGCTGGTCCGGTCGCAGAGTCCTCGCGGACTCTTTGGCGCCCTCATCAGCGCGCTCATTCCCCGCAATTCCTACATGTCCAGGAACCCAGCAGAAGATAATCTCGACATCTGCCCGGCTCGCCAAAACCGTGGCGTCACGGATATCGCGAACCAGGGGATGCGGAGATTCCAATGCCCCGAGAGCACTCAGGGCGCTTTGTGAGTCGCTATAGATCACAATCAGGTCTCCGAACCGGTCACGTCGCGTAATCTCCCGTACCGAGTGGTGTATTGCAACCAGCTCGGCCGTGAAGACAGACGCAGCGCCTGGTAGAGCCCCGCTGACTTCAAACAGAGGGGATACGGCGTGGAAGCCGACCCCCTCTTGGGACTTGGAGCCATCCGTATACACTGGCACGGTTCCAGCGTGACACGATGTGTGCTCCAAAAAGGTCGAACGCAATACTCCCGGCGCAGTACAAGCTTTGGGAGCAGAGGCGTGGCGACAAATAGCCAAATGTGGTACCCTCCAGGGTGGCGTCCTGGGCAGAACCAGGGGCGCCACCGGCCCGAGAGCTATATCTACCTCTCGAAGGAGTTTCCTGGCCCTAAACCCAAAGGGCTTAGGGTATGACTGGCGTCTCTCGGCGGCATAGGCACCATCGAGATCAGCTGCGGATGCAGTGAGAGCTGTTGGCGACTGAGGGAGGCACCGGGCTCGCGCGTACAGGCGAGTGATGCACTGCACGCGGCGCAGAGCGAGTGGCATCTCCCCAGCATCGACCAACAGGATCTCAATGGGGGAAGTGCGGAAGGCACCGGTCGCAAGGCGAAGGCCGGTGTGGTGGATTGAATCCACCTTCAGCAATAAACGCTCGGCTGAGAATGCATAAAACTCGCATCCGTAGTCGAGCTTCGAGCGAACAAAGGATCGATAAAAAAGTAAGGCGGTAGCCCTATCAGCGCCCCAAGCGCTGAACGTCACGGAACGGAGAATGTCCATGGCGCGGGTACAAGAGACCCTAAGGCTGCGAATATGAGCCTCCCAGGTGAGGCGTCGGTCGAATACAAGACCAAGGAAACGGTGCGACTCAACCACATCCAGGCGCACCCCATTAAGAAACAAATCTGGGTCGGGGTGAAGCCGTGGATGGCGCCAGAAGTGCACCACCTTAGTCTTGGCCAAAGAAAACCGAAACCTGTGCGCTTCGGCATAGCGAGAGACGCGGTTCAATGCCTGTTAGAGTCGACGCTCCAGAGTTGGCATCTGGGCCGCGCCAAAAGAGATCGAAAGGTCGTCCACGTCGAGCGTTGCGAGAACATCTTCTGGCAGAACCGAGGTGATGCCGTTGATGCTCAGGGCAAAGAGTGTGACACTGAGGACACTTCCCTGCGGGACACCCTCTTCCTGCTCCTTTGGGGCAGAGAGGGCTCCCCCCACCCGTACGCGGAATCGACGATCTCGCAAAAATTCAGATATAAACATTGGGAGGCGTCCCCTCGCCCCCATCGTGTGGAGAGTCTCCATGATACCGTATCGCCATGCGGTATCATAGGCCTTCTCAAGATCAAAAAACACCGTGGAGTAGTGCTGTCTACGAAGGAAAGCCTCGCAGACGGCATTTTCCAGTCGGAGCAGAGCATCCGACGTGGAGTGAAACTTACGGAAGCCGCACTGTGCAGAAGACAGATGGCCTCCGCTGTCCAGGAAATAGGCTAATCTAACATTTACCAATTTCTCCATCAACTTGCACTCGCAAGAGGTTAGAGAGATTGGGCGGAAACCGGTCGGAGTAGAGTGATCTCTCCCCGGCTTGCGAAAGGCGAGCACAGTAGCGATTCGCCAGGAGTCTGGGAGAAGACCTTCCACCCAGATCCTGTTGAACAGATCTAACAGAAAGGCCATGCCTCACTCACCCAGGTGTCGAAGCATGGCGTACGGGACATCGTCCGGACCATGGGCGGTGTCCGCGCACGAAGCGAGAGCGGAACGCAACTCACTCACCGTAAACTTGTCGTTGAAGGGTTCTCCGCCTCTGGAGGTAAAGTCCAGCCGGCGGCCTTCCGCGACATCACGACGTGCATTGAATGCTGGCGGAGCAGCATCACGGCTAGAGAATGCGGAAAAAGCGGTCGCTAAGGATTCCGCCACGGACGCGGAGTCCGAGATTGCGGTCCCATTCTCCTGGAGAACGGGAGGGGGGTCCTGCGAGAACTTGCCTCGAATCCTTTTGACTCGCTTCCACACCTCAGCTAAAGGGGTCTTCCCGTTAAGTGAAGACACGTATGCCCGCCAAGAAGAGCGGCGGGCGTGCTTCGAAATATACCGGAACCTAGCCCTAGCCCGACGAAATTCAGCGACAGTGAAATCGTTCGGGCGGCGCTTATAGCGCATGTAGGCATAACGCTTCTGTTTGAGGGCCGTCTCACACTCGGCCGACCACCATGGGAGTGGTCGGCGTGCAAAACGGCCAGACGTCCTAGGAATAGTAGTCAGGCCCACGGCGATGAGGTTGCCGGAGAAGAACTCAACGGCCTCATCTACCAACCTAAACTCGACTGAGATAGAGAATTCAGTCATTTCCTGAAATGCAGGCCACCGCGCCCGCGCCAAGCTCACCGAGGTGGTCTCTCAGGCGGCAGTTGCCCTGAAAATGATATTTGAATGGGAAAGTGATCACTACCATGGAGGTCATCGACCACCCCCCAATCAAAATCAGGCTGTGCATCCGAAGAGCACAAAGATAGGTCAAGGCAAGAAAATGAAGCGGTTCTCGGACAGTGATGCGTAAACTCATCCACGTTTAGGACACCCATCTCAAGCTCTTCGATCAGATCGGCAAGGACTTGTCCCCTGGGATTTATGGAGTAATCTCCCCAGAGAGGATGCCTGCCGTTCAGATCTCCAAGCAAGAGATAGGGCCTCGGCAACCGTGCCACGACGCGGCGGAAGTCCCCCGCGTCGAAGACAGCTGACGGTGGAATGTACGCAGAAATGATAGTATACCTCCTATCCAGGTGCAGCTGCAAAGCCACTGCCTGAAAGGAGGTATCTAAAGAGAAAGGAAGAACGGAGACATCATGCCGGGTGTAAACCGCGCATCCCCCAGCCCGGCCATCCCGCGGTAGTGGGGTCGCAAGACCCTTATACCCCGGGAGGGCAGGCAGGGGGCACGCGCCTAGCATGGTCTCCTGCAAAAAAATAGCTAACGGGGAACGGGACGAGGCGAGCCTCCGCAGCTCCTCCCAGTTGGCCCGGAGTCCACGGCAATTCCATTGAAGGAATATGCCCTCCAGGCCTAGCTCGGAGGAGACGCGGGGGCCCTCCTCGAATTGAAGACCCTCACGGGAATGGCCGTACGCTTCCCGGGGGCAGAACCCCGGGCGCTGTTGGCCGGACAAAGCGCTGGATGCGCTGTCGCCTTCGATGACTTATTGGGGGAGGTTGGGCTCGCCATGCGAGTCTTTTCATCCCTCCGCCTCGAAACCTTAGGCGGGCGCTGCGGCTTCGGAGGCGGGGGGGCCTCTTTTCGAGGAACCACCGTCTCCGAGCCACTCGCTCCACCTCGGGGCGTGGGCGAAGGAGCCGAAGCTCCTTTGTTGCTGTCCTCCTTTCGGGGGACAGCTTTAGGAACCCCTGAAGATGGCCTAGCGACCATCTTCCGGGGTGTTGCCTCCTGTGAGTCTAACGACTCGGTGGAGGCGCGTGGCCGTTTCGCCTTGCGGGAAACGGTCACGCTGGGGGAAGAGGGGGGAGCCCTGGTTTTAGCCGGGGCTGGGTATGAACCCTTTTTGCCGCCAGCTTTACCAGGGAAGCGCCCGGGTTGGGTAGAGCCCGCAGAAGGGCTCCGAATGGGCGCGTAAACAACCGTGCTCGTTGGCCTGGATGGGCCAGGAGCAGAGGGTGCCTTTCGAACTACTGAGGCATATGACGTCCCAGGCAGAGCTGGGCGCGCCAGGACCAAGTCCTTAGCCTCGCGGAATGAGAGTCTATCCTGGGCCTGAACGGCCAGGATTTCTTTCTCAAGGAGATATGAACCACATTGCTTCGAAGAAGCAGGGTGCGGCTCTCCGCAATTGACACACTTGGCCACACACGATTTGGACTTATCGTGTGCGACCTTAGAGCAATTTACACAGACTTCGGGTGACCCCGACTTTGCACGTCTACATGAGCGATTCGTATGGCCGAAGCGGTGACAGTAATAGCACCGCCGCGGCAGTGGCACGAATGCCTTCACGCGGTAGCGGTACCAACCGGCACGCACCGACTCAGGGAGCTTGTCACAGTCGAACGTGACGAAGAGTGTAGGGGTGGGTCTCGAAGCCCCTCCCTGTTTTCTCATCACACGTTCGACCTTGACCGCCCCATGGTCGGCCAGCTCTAGGGTGATGTCCTCAATGGAGTAGTCAACGAGTTCCCTCGCATAAACTACTCCTTTCACAAAGTTCATGGTAGAGTGCGGCGTCACACTCACCGGGGTCCATGAAGTGTCCGAAGAGCACTTATCTTGGCCGCCTCGGCGGGATTCGCCGCATTCGCCAGAAGGCTCCCGTCCGAGAAACGGGTCACCTTCGGCTCTCTACCAATTGCACTAGCTAATCCTCTCCTCTGATGGATCATGTTGCCCTTGGACAACATGGTGCCATCAGTGGAGCGAATAACGAGGAAGCGTTTGAAGCCAGCGGGCTCGAAAACGCCAGGTAACCTCTGAATGAGGGGCCCCGATGTCATCGAGGCTCCGCCCTGTGCACTTTTGGTGTTAGTCTTGGTCAGGGGCTCTGCACACGAGGGGGTAGAGGGGCCGGATGTGCCGATCTTGGCTTGGTCGCCTACCAAAGTGGTAGCAGACCCATCCATCCCCGCAGCCCCCGCGGATGGAGAGGAGCCCCGAGTCTTTTTCGTCTTTTTCTTTTTTGGAGAGGAGGGCGGGGAATGAACCCGCTTTTCATCTCCGCCGGCAGAAGCCCCCAGGCCAGATGGACCGGCCTCAGCCAGGTCCCTCTCCGAAATGGAGAAGGTCCTGGTTGTCGTGGGGGCACCTGTCGGAGGATATCCCTCCCCTCCTTTTACTGCCTCGGAGCCCTCAGCCATTTGAGGAGGACCTTGCATAGGGGCGGATTCGGGTTCGGTGCTTGGCGCCGAGCCCGAATTCGCCCCCATGGAAGGCCCTACCGTCTGAGGCTGGGTCTCCTCAAGGACCATGTCTATCACAGGAGGGGCCTCCAGTTGGCCATCCCCTCCCAGGACATCGCAGGTCCCCTTGGCAGTGTCGCCAGTCTTGTGTGGGGAGGCACAGGCCTTGACCCCAGCAAGGTTTAAAATTCTTGCCAGCAGGTCTTTTGAGGGAAGCGACCGAAGGGGCCTGGCTTCCCTCTCCCCCCTAAGGGGGTTTGCCCTACCGAGCCGCTTGCACGAGGGGCGGTCGGCAATGGGCTGCCTGCTGGCTTTCTTGGCAGTCCCCTTAGAAAGCAAAGGAGGGACTGCCGCTGGAGATAGGGAGGTGCCCGAAAGCACCTCCAGAGAAGGGGGTGAGGGGGAGTCCCCTACACCCGTAGGCGTAGGAGAGGAGTAAGCCTCCTCTCCGGTTAAAGAATTATGGAGGGTCCCTTGCGCAAGCACAAGGGGGGGGACCTCCATTTTCTCAGTGGAGCTGCCCGAGGGCGGCTCCGTTGATTTTCTTGGGGAAGTTGGGGGTTGGGTTTTGGGGGGTTTTTTGTCATACATGGGCATGGTGACCCTCTTTTTAATACGGGACGCAATAGCTCATCACCTCTCGCAGTTGCCCGCACTGCGAGAGGTGCTTACAAGCCCGGCAGAGCCAGGCGCCGCCATTCGGGACCACCCCTCCCGCCTGGTGGCCTGGCAGTCCTTCGGCATGGCGGCTCCACCTTGAACACGGCGTAAAAAATATAGGTTGTGAAGAGGAGAGGAAAAGGGATGTGAGGAAGGTATGGGTGGGGATGAAACAGGTTGTTAAAAAACCCCCATCCCGAACCGGAGCTGAGGGGTTAGGGAACAATGTCCCCTCCCCCCCCCCCCAGCCCCGATCCGGGGTGGTTGGCTTGAGAAAAAGGTCAGCATTCTACCCTGTGAAATTAGAGGCTGACCAGAGAAAGTTGTGGGAGAGGTTGTATGAAAAGCGACGAGGTAGGGAAGAAATCGGGCTATCTGAAGGAAGGAAGAGAGGCTAAGCTGGGGCCGGACGGAGCACTGGATCCCGTCAGCACGGCGGCCAGGATGGCAAATCGCCGCGCCCCTTACGGGGTTAGCATGGTCAAATTATGGGTTGCTTTGCGCTTGATTGTTGTTCTGTTGTTGCATTGCTCACCGGGCGCAGATGACCGCTACTCCCTCCGACCACTTAGGAAAACCAAAACGGGTATGAGGAGCAGAGTTTATTTAGTCTCATTGATGCGCGTGCAGATCCAAGTATGGAAAAATGGGTGAAGTTGAAGGACTGAAGTAACTAGGGTAGGCCTGGGCCATTATTTTTCTTGTTGGATCACATTAGAATTGGTTAAAGAACAGCAGGCTTCAACAGAGTTGGTTTAGCATATGAGGTCGCTTTGAAATAATTTCTCTTATTTTTAGCAGTATAGGGTAGATTCTCTATATTTTCCCCACTAATCTTCATTAGTGACCCAAATGATTAGAGTAAATAAACATTAAAGTTCTTAAAATTCAATCATGAAGAAACTAAATTACTAACCTAAAATTCTTATTTCTAATAACGAACATAAAAAGTTTTTATTCATTTTGTAAATAAAATAAAAGATTGTAATGCTTCATAAATATTAAAATATGTAATGAGATGAGTGCAATCATAGATGACTGCTTATTAAAGTACTAAAATCAGGTTTTCCCTGGAAAGTGTCAATTTTCCAACCAAAAGAAAGATTATCACAAGTCATTAAATTTGAACAGCAAGAATATCATCAGTCATTGAACTTCAACTGAAAGATTATCCAATCAGTCATTAAACTTCAAAATTTGATTTAGTATGCTTCATCATCATCACTAACTCTATCATTTAGAAAGGGAAATTATTTTTGAGTATTTGAATAATAATTTCATCTTAATTTGGTTATGACTTAGGTTTTTTTATCAAAGTTATTTCTAATAATTCTTTTATAATATCAAAAACAAAATGGTGAAGTTCAGAAATAAATATAAGTATCAAAATTTTGAATTTTTTTAAAACACAAAGAATTACAAATGGTAAAGTTCAGAAAATTTATTTTTATATATCTTCTTCTTCGATAACTATATTTTAGCAACGTGATATTTTGAAAGGATGGAAATTTAGTTTAGAGTTCCTTTTTAAAATTACAGTAAACTCTCGATAGAACGAACTATATGGGGCGGGGGGAGAGGGGTTGTTCGTTAAAGCCGAAAGTTCATTAAACCCGATGGGCGTTAAAAGCAATGGAAATAACGAACCAAGTTCGTTAGGGATATGTAATACGTATGTAATTACTAATAAAGTTAAGTGAACTACACAACATAGTATTGATACGAACCTTGCACTGTAGGAGACATGTGACACACCATCACTCACTCAGGCTGGTCGTAATGCTTGCCTGTTAAACCCGATTGAATTCGGCCAAGAAATTTGGTTCGTTATATCCGAAAATCGTTATGTTGAGGTTCGTTATATCGAGGGTTTACTGTATTATAATTGGCGAAGTTCAGAAAATTTATAAAAATTTAACCATGGCTGCTTTTTTTTTAGATTTTAAATTTTACTCTTAGTAGCGAAGCGCAAGCTCCTCCATAGAGGGGAGTGGCGAAGCCATTGCCTGGTTGTATAATATAAAGGTTACAAGCTCACAAATGTATGTTGGTGTTTTTTTTTTCAAGTAAAAAAAAATCTCATCATTTAGTGAGGGATAGTATTCATCAATGGGTACAGACAAAATTGTTCCAAAAATCTAGGGTTGCTCTGACGTTCAACAATGTGTAATTAGAATAGCAACAACTGAGAAAAGCAATGATACTAGTCCAAACTAATTCTCCAATATCTAAGTCAATAAGCCTACGAGAAAATTTAGCATCGTCTTTTTATATTAGGAAAATATAATTCCTAGCTTAAGACCATATTGCGGGCCACATTAAGACCCCTCTCAGGCCACATATAGCCAGCGAGGCGATTGTTTGCCCAGGTGTGAACTAGAGGCAAATTTCTAAGTGAAAAGACAAACCTTACCTCTCCAAATGACTTCCTTGGCTACTCCACTGAAGCTTCGTATAGATAGGTTTAACAAGCTCCATAATGTAAGCCTGAAATTAGTCATTTCCAGTTAGATTTAGGCATAAAAATTAAAACTGCAAATAACTACAATTATGAGAAACTATAAAGCCATTAATAAAAGATTGGGAGTGAATATGAAAATCTTAAAGCATATTCAAGAAAGTGGCAGTGAATTATGAAAACAAGATTATTATGAAAACCAAAAAGTTCAGCACAGAATATACAGACAGCAATTTCCCCCATTTTTTAAAAACCAATCTGGCGGCTGCCTACAAGGGCATAAGTCGCCGTAAGTAATTTGAAGCCTATGAATAGGTTACATTAAAACTAAAATAATTCAAAACACCAAAGACAAAAACAGAACATCAAAAAACCCCGTGAACAACAAAAGCATAAAAAAGAACAAAAAAAGGAAAAAGGAAGCACGCCCCGGTATCGTTGGGAGGCGTAGACACGTGCGTGTATCGAGTCCACCTTTCGCAATATAAGTTCGGGTGGCGATGCTATAGAACACTTGTCCCGAGTACAAAGGACAAGCAGTAGCGACACCGCACTTCCTGGTACACAAGGTTGTGGTGAGATTCCAATGCCCCGAGAGCACTCAGGGCGGTTGGTGGATCGCTAAAGACAACAATCCGGTCTTTGAATTGGGCACAACACGTTATCTCTCGTACTGAGCGGTCTATTGTAACACGCTCGGCCGTGAAGACAGACGCAGCGACTGGTAGAGCCTCGTTGACTTCAAACAGAGGGGATATTGGTGGAAGCCAACTCCTTCCTGTGACGTGGAGCAATCCATTTAAACTGGCAGGAGGGATCCAACGTGACGCGGTGTGCTCCAAAAATGCCGAACGTAATACCTCCGACGAAGAGGAAACACCCCCCTCCCCCTATAGGGTGGCGTCTCGGGCAGAACCAGAGGAACTACCGGCCTGAGAGCTACACAGAGCTTTCGAAGGAGATTCCTAGCACTAAACTCCAAGGGCTTAGGCTTAAGTTATAGCTGGCTTCTTTCGGCAGCATAGGTACCGGGCTCGAGCGTAGAGGCGCAAATGCACTGTATACAGCGCAGAGCGAATGGCATCTCCCCAGCATTGACAAGTAGGCTTTCGATGGAGTACGTGCGGAAGGTACCGGTAGCCAGGCGTAGAGACGTGTGGTGTATAGAGTCAACTTTTCGCAATATACCTTCGGCTCCGCATGCATAAAACTCGCATCCGTAATCAAACTTCGAACGAACAGAAGATCGGTAGAAAAGCAAGGCAGTAGCCCTATCAGCACCCCAGATGCTGAACGTCACGCAACGAATAATGCCAATGACGAGGGTATAAGAGACTCTAAGGCTGGGAATATAAGCCTCCCAGGTGAGGCCTCGGTCGAAAACAAGAGCAAGGAAACGGCGCGAATCCACCACTTCCAGGCGAACCCCGTTTAGGAGCAAGTCCAAATCGTGGTGGAAACGTGAATAGTGGCAGAACAGAACTCTTTAGTCTTGTCCAAAGAAAACCAAAACCTGTGCGTTTCGACATATCAAGTGATACGGTTCAATGTCTGTTGGAGTATAGGATTCAGATTTGGGATCTGGACCGCACCAAAAGAGATCGAAAGGTCGTGCTCCTAGAGCGTAGCGAGTACATCTTCCGTCAGCAACGAGGTGATACCATTGATGCTCAGGGCAAACTGTGAAACTGAAGACATTTCCCTGCGAGACACTCTCTTCCTGCTCTCTTAGGCCCGAGAAGGCTTTCTCTCCACCCATACGGGGAATCGACGATCTCGTTGATGGGTTTTGCCAACCCTGCCCGCGATTCAAGCTACATAGTCCTCGAGCTTTTATATTAAAGGAGGGTGCCAGCATAGCCACCTTACATCTGGACTGTTAGAAGGTGAGAAAAGTCGACGGACCAACACACCCCCTGCTTAATACTTGCCTTAGCCAGTGGGCCTTTGGCTCTCACAGTATACACTGTCACTTGACTAAGGACCCATAAGAGAACGAAATTGCGCCAAACAGCCAGAACCTCGTGAATAGAGGAGCAAGTTTGGAAGGGGTTAGGCAGGTAAGTAATAAAGAGTAAAGAGAAGTAGAGATAGGAAGGTCCACTAATGAGTAGAGTGGGAGATCCCCTATTATTATCATACCCTGGTGCTAGGTGAGCCCAGGATGAGATGCAGTCCACTAAGGAACCATTGCTACTGGACCGAACTATGGCCATGGGGGAACAGTACTCCTGATAAAAAATTAGGGTAGCAAAGGTTGAGGGGGATAACCATAATAATAATAATAACTACTACTATATAATAATAATAAAAACTAATAAATATTACGAAATAATAACAATGATAATAAAAAGGTAAAGTAGCGCTGAGAGGGAGTGAAGGAAAAGAACAGCAACAACTTTCCAAGGCCACCTCAGAGTTCATGTTAATCCAGTGACAGCACTTTCCGAATTTGCAACTAGGCCAGGAGGATGTGCAACTCGTCTAGGTACACCACTGAGGGCAAACAAAATAAGTGAACTGCTGGGATCTAGAATATATATATAGAACAATTGATTCCTCCCCTTACCAAAGCAGATGGTGAAAGGAGATGTTCAATTAAGTTTCCAAAGAAAAGCAAGTACGAGAGATAGGAGCAAACAAAACACAACGCACACAAATCAATCACTCTGAGTGGAGGTTTGGACTGAAGAGTCAAGACTGCATACACTTCAACGCTAAGAAGGGACGCTTCTTTCAATGATTGTCAGCTCACTGTAGAGTGATGGATTGAGTGTAGTAGTTAGGTTGTCCGCCTCCCCTCCCCTATGTTTAATCCCTTTCTTCCTTTTCAGACTGTGTGTGGATCGCGGGATGGGACGTCGTCGCTCCTGGTGGGGGACTCGATAGACTTCTATCGTGCCCCCTATTCACCTCTGTCTCCCCCTCCCTCAGCCGAAATTTGAAACAGGAATGAAAGATCAAGTGATAGATTATTTATTGAACTAATATCAATTAAGAATAATAAAGTGAGTGTTCGATTGGAAGTTAGAAAGAAGCTGAATAGTGATTCAGCTTCTTGGTACCCGCTAGTCAAGCGTCATCTGACTTTGTGAGGCAGCGGCAGCCAACCTTGACTCTCAGTCATTCTGGTGACTGGAAGGGACCGTCTTAAAGTGTGGGCCTTGGAAAGCATCTCCCAAATTCCAGTGCAGTAATTGGGACTAGCGCCTCTGTCTCCGACAAAGTGGTTGAAATCCACACGTTTCAGTTCCCTGAGTGTGGAACACTTCGCACCATAGCTGTAACTCGCGTATACCAGTCCCGTAGGACAGGAACCAATTGAGGAGCCTTATGGTGGCTCTTGAAGGTAATCGTAAGGACAACCCAAGAGCCTTGGAAGGGGGACGCTGGTTGTCAGTAAGGGTGATAAATTACCAAGTTATTTTGTAATCTTTTATCAAGGACTCGGGTTTTGATAAAGATGCCCTAGTTGGTTTGCATTGCCTTTCCTTACTTCCCACGAGAATAATTTGTTGAAGCTATGGGGTGCCCTAAGCCAAGGAGCATTCTTACACTAGCGACGGGGTCAAATAGCCCAGAGGATGAAGATAGACCCCACCAAGGTAGAACACTGGTATTTCAGGAGTTAAGTAATCGCGATTAGCGAGGAGAATGCGCAACGGTTGGTTTCCTGATAATAAGTCCTTGGCCTTAAGGCAGGTAGATTGAGGAACAGCAGGATATTGAAGTCACCGAAAACAAAAATAAAATTATTATTGAACTATAACTTATTGCATTTTACAGAGTTCTTTATTTAAGTTTTAAGTTCTAAGTTGTAACTGAATCAAGTTCAAGGTCAAGTGCGGCCAAGTCTAAAGGAGGCCGGATGAATAGAAACTTTAAGCATTACACCTTAATGTCTGCATTATGTACACGACTATATACAAGGATGAATTACGCAAATCTGAGAGATCGGACTGAACGATATATATAATGCGATATACTGCAATAAAATAAGAATAGTAGTCATTTTTACTGTTCTGGCTTCCTACAGTTTTATACTCAATTTAAGCCACGCCCTAACGGTTTCATGTCCAACTAAGCCACACCTCCCTCTTATGTACCGGCCTGTTGATTAGTCAGCATCGATATACCTCGCCTCTTGATTGGCTACTGTCAAACATATTGATAAGGAAGGCACTCCGACTATTGGGTGAAATTCTCTGTGGGCAGTGGCATGTTGCCATGGAGACAGTTTTCTAATCTCTCTTGTATTTGTTTAATTGTGAGGCTATCCAGTTTATTCTGGATTCTGCTTTGATTACAATGTTTGCCTAAGATTGCCTCAACCAACTCTAACAGAGATAACTGTGCTTTGTTTACTGCCGTGTGATATTCTCTTAAAAGGCGCTAACTTTGCTTTTCTCTCTGTACTTTATGTGTGTGGCGACTCTGGCATGTGTCCTATTTTTGGACATACACGCAATTTGCTATATATATATATATATATATATATATATATATATATATATATATATATATATATATATATATATATATATATATATATATATATATAGTACAGGAAAGAAATTTGACGGAATGAACAATGAGACAAGAAACAGGAGTTTTTTAGAGGTAAGAGAAAGGGACATTAGAAGAAGACTAGAATCATAGAGAGCAGAGGGCGGCACAATGAAGGCAATCCTTTACCTAGAAGACAGAGATAACGCCAGGGGAAAAAAAAAAGTTTGAAATTCCTGGCCGGGACTCGAACCCGGGTCTGCTGATTGCCGGTCAGATGCTCTACCGCTGAGCTACCAGGCACAGTGACTCTACTTCGCCCAAAGCGTCACCCCATCAAACCCAGTATCTCTCTAAGCTAGGAACCTCCAAGGAATTTTTATACCTCATCTTCTTACCCGCTCACAATTTAAAGGCTCATCCCTAAGTCACATACAAAGAAGAAGGAGCAAATGCAAGTTCTGCGGGTGATAACAACCACCACAGTGCTTTCGCCATATTTATTTTCTGCCTTTCAAAACAATTTTGAAGACAGAAATAAAGGTGCAGAAACCTTGCATTGCAGACTATATTACAATATAGTACAGGATAGAAATTTGACGGAATGAACAATGAGACAAGAAACAGGAGTTTTTTAGAGGTAAGAGAAAGGGACATTAGAAGAAGACTAGAATCATAGAGAGCTGAGGGCGGCACAATGAAGGCAATCCTTTACCGAGAAGACAGAGATAACGCCAGGGGGAAAAAAAAGTTTGAAATTCCTGGCCGGGACTCGAACCCGGGTCTGCTGATTGCCGGTCAGATGCTCTACTGCTGAGCTACCAGGCACAGTGACTCTACTTCGCCCAAAGCGTCACCCCATCAAACCCAGTATCTCTCTAAGCTAGGAACCTCCAAGGAATTTTTATACCTCATCTTCTTACCCGCTCACAATTTAAAGGCTCATCCCCAAGTCACATACAAAGAAGCAGGAGCAAATGCAAGTTCTGCGGGTGATAACAACCACCACAGTGCTTTCGCCATATTTATTTTCTGCCTTTCAAAACAATTTTGAAGACAGAAATAAAGGTGCAGAAACCTTGCATTGCAGACTATATTACAATATAGTACAGGAAAGAAATTTGACGGAATGAACAATGAGACAAGAAACAGGAGTTTTTTAGAGGTAAGAGAAAGGGACATTAGAAGAAGACTAGAATCATAGAGAGCAGAGGGCAGCACAATGAAGGCAATCCTTTACCGAGAAGACAGAGATAACGCCAGGGGAAAAAAAAAAGTTTGAAATTCCTGGCCGGGACTCGAACCCGGGTCTGCTGATTGCCGGTCAGATGCTCTACTGCTGAGCTACCAGGCACAGTGACTCTACTTCGCCCAAAGCGTCACCCCATCAAACCCAGTATCTCTCTAAGCTAGGAACCTCCAAGGAATTTTTATACCTCATCTTCTTACTCGCTCACAATTTAAAGGCTCATCCCCAAGTCACATACAAAGAAGAAGGAGCAAATGCAAGTTCTGCGGGTGATAACAACCACCACAGTGCTTTCGCCATATTTATTTTCTGCCTTTCAAAACAATTTTGAAGACAGAAATAAAGGTGCAGAAACCTTGCATTGCAGACTATATTACAATATAGTACAGGAAAGAAATTTGACGGAATGAACAATGAGACAAGAAACAGGAGTTTTTTAGAGGTAAGAGAAAGGGACATTGGAAGAAGACTAGAATCATAGAGAGCAGAGGGCGGCACAATGAAGGCAATCCTTTACCGAGAAGACAGAGATAACGCCGGGGGGAAAAAAAAAAGTTTGAAATTCCTGGCCGGGACTCGAACCTCCTTGGAGGTTCCTAGCTTAGAGAGATACTGGGTTTGATGGGGTGACGCTTTGGGCGAAGTAGAGTCACTGTGCCTGGTAGCTCAGCAGTAGAGCATCTGACCGGCAATCAGCAGACCCGGGTTCGAGTCCCGGCCAGGAATTTCAAACTTTTTTTTTTTCCCCTGGCGTTATCTCTGTCTTCTCGGTAAAGGATTGCCTTCATTGTGCTGCCCTCTGCTCTCTATGATTCTAGTCTTCTTCTAATGTCCCTTTCTCTTACCTCTAAAAAACTCCTGTTTCTTGTCTCATTGTTCATTCCGTCAAATTTCTTTCCTGTACTATATTGTAATATAGTCTGCAATGCAAGGTTTCTGCACCTTTATTTCTGTCTTCAAAATTGTTTTGAAAGGCAGAAAATAAATATGGCGAAAGCACTGTGGTGGTTGTTATCACCCGCAGAACTTGCATTTGCTCCTGCTTCTTTGTATGTGACTTGGGGATGAGCCTTTAAATTGTGAGCGGGTAAGAAGATGAGGTATAAAAATTCCTTGGAGGTTCCTAGCTTAGAGAGATACTGGGTTTGATGGGGTGACGCTTTGGGCGAAGTAGAGTCACTGTGCCTGGTAGCTCAGCGGTAGAGCATCTGACCAGCAATCAGCAGACCCGGGTTTGAGTCCCGGCCAGGAATTTCAAATTTTTTTTTTTCCCCTGGCATTATCTCTGTCTTCTCGGTAAAGGATTGCCTTCATTGTGCCGCCCTCTGCTCTCTATGATTCTAGTCTTCTTCTAATGTCCCTTTCTCTTACCTCTAAAAAACTCCTGTTTCTTGTCTCATTGTTCATTCCGTCAAATTTCTTTCCTGTACTATATTGTAATATAGTCTGCAATGCAAGGTTTCTGCACCTTTATTTCTGTCTTCAAAATTGTTTTGAAAGGCAGAAAATAAATATGGCGAAAGCACTGTGGTGGTTGTTATCACCCGCAGAACTTGCATTTGCTCCTTCTTCTCTCTCTCTCTCTCTCTCTCTCTCTCTCTCTCTCTCTCTCTCTCTCTCTCTCTCTCTCTCTCTCTATATATATATATATATATATATATATATATATATATATATATATATATATATATATACATAGTGTATATACATATTTAATTATTTTTTATTTTGAGTTTAGGTTGTAAGGATATATATTGTATTTTGTTATTTATCTTTGCAAAGGTTTGGGGCTGTGGTTGATTAAGGTTTTGATTTATTTTGCATTATTTATTGGGGTTTTAATAGAATTAAGGAGCTGACACATTTCTTCTTGAGTTACTTTTCACATTGTTTCATTCAAATTCGCACTTTTTTGTTTTGTATATCATTTTATTGCAAATTTTATGCACTTTTTTATAGTATAATTATTTTTTTAGCAACATGACTAGAACATAGTGAAAATTATGATAATGCCAGATTTTATACATCAGTAAAAATCTCCATAGACTTTTAAAGTTGATTTGTGAACAAAATACATGTAAAACTATACCATGCGATTTTAAATATTTACTAAAAAAAAAGGGGGGCCTAAGAACTAGTTTATATTTTTAGCATTATTTAAATATAGATTAACTAAATTCCAGGGCATTCAGAATACCCAAACTATTCACCTGACCTCCGCCAATCAAACTGAAAACAAAGCCTATAGTTGACCATATATGAAAAATATATGTTTCAGTCCACCATTAAAATAGATTTTAATGGAACTAATGAAAACTGATTTCAAATGATAACTAAATCATATGTGAATCTTTTGTCGTGAATTGAGATTGAATGCTTAATTTTTAATAATTTTATAGCCATTTATATGATATCAGGTTCAAGCAGAGGTGTTATGAAAGAATGCCCTGTATCTCAAAAACATCGCTTTAAGTTATTATGATTTTGGCAGGAATAAAAAGGCTTTTAATGAGCTTTAATTTCCTATATGATAATCTAAACGTAGTATAAAGTTAAAAAAATGAATGTTCTATCCCCTTAAGATTAAACTATCCCCTCATTATCCTCTCCTCAAACAACCGGGTTGGCCTTGTTGGGTCAGCCGGAATTATTGGGCAGGGAATCGTGATCCCACCGCTACAAGAGATCACAGCTTCAACACTCATTCCTTCATAAAACTAAAGAAAATTATGGAGGTAGAAAGAAAGTCATACCAATAGTAATCTAACCTTAAAAGGTACTTCAACATCAGTTTGCAGGAGGAGATAATTCATGGTTTTGAATTTCCGACTCGCAGATTTCCAAGGTACATAGTGGTCTTCATGGATGAGTGATTGAGTTAGGTTTAGCGCCACTTCATAATCAAGTCTGGCTGCATCAGCGAGGGCAAGAGCATCGTTATATAAAGAAGAACGATCTTCAGGAATCAATGACTAAAATAAATTTAGAAAACACAAGTAATCAGTAGTTAGTAATTTACACCATAAGGAAAACCAATGTGGGAGTAATATTTGACAATGAACAAAGAGATTCTCTTCAAGGATCACAACTTAAATATCATTTTATTTTCACTTTTAATTTTATATTGCATTGTACAAATTAAAATTAACTGAACAAAGAATGTGGCAGAATATATTAATTAAATGTGTTGGATGTGGGAGCCATTCTGATTTTTTTCATTTGATTTTACACAATTATGCTTTACTTTTGTGCTAATACTATTTCTTTTTTCTTTGCTCAGTATGAATAGTGTGAACATACAAGTTTGGTGGGATAATTAATTTGATTTATATGCATATATTTAATAGGCCCTAACTAAGTTGCTCTTCCAAAATTTCACAAAAGTTCTTTCAGAGTGCTTCAGTCTGAGTGAGAATAAAAAAAGTGCAGGCACAGGATAAATAGATTGGAGAGAGAATCTAATGCCCATGACCTTGCCTGGTTAGAATCTCAATGAGCCTACTCTATCTCAAAACACCTCAACTCCCTATTCATCTTGACCTCATCATGCCAACCTACAAAACCTTTTAAACCTACTTTAATGAGTGATTACCAAACCCAGCCATCAAAATAACCTCAAAATCTAGCATAGCACTAGCTTCTGACCATCCCTCAATCACTATACAAATCATCTTTGAAGAGTCTTCTTTTCCCTTTATTAACATGCATGTACATATACTACAACAGATCTGACTGGAAACTCTTCCCCAATTACATATAACAAAAACACCAATGCTAGTTAGCCACCAGGTTCAGCCCCATTAATACAACCTACTTACTCTTTACCCAGAGAAAACAGCAAGCAATGAGGACATCGTGAGGTGAAACAAAACACTTAAATCCTAACTTCTCTCCAAAAATGAGAACTCAAAATAAGGGGAACCAGGAAAAATTCACATTATATAGGACAAAAATTGAAAGAATAGATATAAGTAAAGCTTCAGACATAGTAATCAAACACATCTCATCAACAAAATACTGAGACTACCTTTGTTTGAAGTCGCTGATGTGGAGGCACACAAATATATAATTGCTGAATTCAAGAAGTATTAAAAGAAGGGATTGTATATTTCACCCTTTTACTCTTTGTTAGAAATACTCCCATAAGGGAGGACAAGATGGGACAGGAGAGAGAGTGGTACAGTTGGCAAACAGTTATGGGTAAATAGTTAACTACTTATTCTGAAATAATTTAAAATATTTACCAAATTTACAGATTATTACTTAACAGATTACAAGGTATGGAAAAATAAAAAATACAAAAAGTTTCATTTCTCAGATCGTAAATTTCTGGATGGTTTATCAGGAGGGATATCTTGTTGGAATGTGGGGAATCATAAAAAAAAATGCTGGTTAGGGTGTACCAAGGAAAGGAGTTTTTTCTTAGGAGAGTTTACAGACAAAGCGAGCTCTATATGTTGATTATGAAATAAAATCTATAGCTAAAATTAAAATACTATGATCAGGTAAGTATTTCTGTATGAGCAAAGTCACTCACAATTTCAAATATTAAAGAAACTGGAGTTTCAAGGTGTGGAGTGCACACAATTTTGAAGAAGCCCTGTGAAAATGGCAAGGTTCTGAACAAAAATGAAGATGCAAAGAACAAAAACTTTCAATTGCTGTTGAGAAATTACAGGAAAATCATAGCACTAAGAAATACAAGTAGACAGTGGAGATTAGTGATAAATGTGGGATTCAATCAAACCATGCAGCTGCCGTGAAGGCAACCCAAAATGGGTCTCCATCTGGAACCTTGCCACACCCAATGTGGCTTTAACTTCACCATTATCAGAAGGGGTGTTTACACTAGGCGAAGCCATAGCCGCATGACATGCACTAATTTAGATATATTTTTTAAAAATTTTACGAGCCCATCTGGCGGCTGCCTAGTAGGGCAGAAGTCACTATATTCATATCACAGCCTAGCTCTAGGCTATATTAAAAAACAAATAAATATGTAATTAACAAATAGCAACAATAAAAATGTAAGGTTAAAAAAGAAAAAAAAAGAAAAAGAAAAAACTTAACAAGAAGGACGCATGCTCGGGTGTAAGCCCGCATCCGACGGGCGCAGGAACATGCGACCTACAAAAATGCACAAAATGGGTCAAATAAAGTGGAGGAGGCCAGCCTCCGCAAAAAGT